>JABJVR010000034.1:179550-202180 GCA_025773905.1 Chitala chitala | reverse complement strand
GCCCTGCGCCCTATGTGCTCTGGGATGGGCTCCAGATTTCCCCGTGACCCTCACCAGGAATAAGCGGTTAAGATAATTGATGGATGCGTTTGTTATGATGGATGCTTTGCACTTTGTATGGCGGGCTGAGAAGGGTTACATTAGGATGCTTCTGTGGCCCCTATCCAAAGATTACTTTGCCAAAACACTTAGTCAAGAACTCATTCATTCACCTTTACATCCAAATTGGCAGCAGGGGCATTGTAAGATGATTAAATCATCTTCTCAAAAACACATCCTAATGTATGGCTCACACCATTTTCCTCTAGTACATTTATTCATTGGGCAGATGCTTTTATCCAAAGCTACTTACATTTCACATATGGGTTACATTGAGCTAGCACTGGGTGTCTTGGTCAAGGACACACCTGGTGACTAGGCTGGGATTCAAACCAGGAAACTTTTACATCCCAGCCTGATGTTCTACCCATTGATCCACCAGGCCGCTACCTCTACGCAGAGAAAAGGGCTTAGTCCCTGATGTTTTTGGCTTGCTTATTGTGACACCCCCTTGTTGTCATCCTTCAGAGTGCTCAGTTGGTACCATTGGAGACTTGGTTTTTCTTGTGGACGGCTCTTGGAGTGTGGGGAGAGAGAATTTCAAATACATCCGAGGCTTCATCAGTGCTATGGCAGGTGCCTTCGACATTGGCGAGGACAAGACCAGAGTGAGCGTGGTGCAGTACAGCACAGACACCAGGACCGAGTTTAACCTCAACCAATATTTCAAACGTGGTGAACTTCTCCGGGCCATTAACAACCTGCCTTACAAGGGTGGAAACACAATGACAGGTACGCAAACACTAACACATATGTTGATTCGCCAGAGATCCAATTTCATGAATGCAAAGCCATGAAAATATTTTGAAAATTGAGGATTTAAGGAATAGATTTCAGAACCAAATTATTTTTTTGTGCTATTAAACCAGAGTCACACTATAGCCTCAAAACCTTTACACCATTACAATATTGTTTTAATTGGTTTTTTGTGTGTTTTTAAATCATACATCTTTGCAACAGACCAAATTATTCACATTGATGTTAGCTGACAATGTTAATATGATGAAATGGCAAGGACTACCTGACCTGAGTTACATAAATACTGACAGTGGGTGTTTGTTGATAAAATGGCCTTGACGACTCATGTTATCTGCAGAATGTAGTGGCTCTGCTCAAGGAGGATTAAGTTTGCTGGTTCTTAGAGGCTGAGATCTGCAGCATCTCCCTTTGTTTACTGTGTGAGGCTGCTGCTGGAAAGTTCTGCCAAATGTTCCACACTTATCAGCCAAGCGCAGCAGTTCACAGGACACCATCTGACTAGCTGTGTGTACCAGACAGTTTTAATATTCCCCAGGTCTGCACTGTCCTACAAAACAATTGACTTGGAAAGTGGAATAAAACATTTTTTCTTTGTTTGTTTTTCATTACAGCCAATAAAATGATGCAAATTAGAAATAATTAACAAAGTTTTTTTTTTTTTCCGCATTGTAATTTTATGTAAAAAACACTGGTTCTGGCAGTGGAATTATAATTTCTGTATTACCATAGACAGTGGTGTTCTGGTGAAACATCAAGCCTAATAAAACATAGATCTCTTGTGATTTTCCTAGGAGACGCCATGGAGTTTCTCTTGAGAAACACACTCACAGAAGCAGTTGGTGCCAGGAAAGGGTTTCCTAAAGTTGTAATGATCATCACAGATGGAAAGTCCCAGGACCCCGTGTCAGAGCCTGCCAGAAGGCTTAAAAATGCCGGGATTGAGATTTTTACCTTGGGTATGTCAGTGCATTCACTTTGTAATCACATGAACATGTGACACAAAGTCACAAGGAAGTACAATTTTTTTAATGCGGTACGCATGATGACTCTTATGGTTTGGGATGTAAGGATAAAATTACATTTTTCAGGACAGTCAGATATGTAGAACTGCTTGTTCTTTGTGATTGGGATTTTGTGCTAGTAAGAATTAAATGATTTTACAATGTATTATAGTATTGATATAGATTAACTGTTAATTACTGAGCTCCCAACATTTTGGAAAGTGAATATAATAATAGTGAGAGCTGTTTTGAAGCTAGTAATTGGAATTGAAGTAAAATGGTTAATAAAGGTTTTTTGTTCTTCATCTGATTTAGGGATTAAAGGAGCAGATGAAGAAGAGCTGAAGCAAATGGCATCCACCCCTTACAACACACACATCTACAATGTCCCAGACTTTGACATGATCAGAAATGTGCAGCGTAGCCTCATCACTCAAGTGTGTGCTGCAGTAGATGACCAACTTAATTCACTTGTGAGCGGAGATGAAGGTATAGCGCTTGTGATCATTTTGACTGATCTGCAGAACTATCGTAATGTGCTTTTGTGTTGCTGGCATTGCGGATTTCAGTGTTTATGAGATAAACTGGCACTGACAAAACTCTTTGACAAACACTCTGCAGTGATTGAGCCGGCATCAAACCTACAAGTGACAGAAGTGTCGTCAACATCAATGCGGGTCACCTGGGACGCATCGCCAGGGCAGATTACAGGGTACAAACTGCAAATGCTCCCCATGTTGGCTGGCAGCAAACGGCAAGAGGTCTATGTGGGACCCATGCTGACCTCAGTCAACATCAGAGACCTCTCCCCAGAGACGGAGTATGAGATCAGCCTCTTTGCTCTCAATGGACTCAGCCCCAGTGAGCCTGTCATGGCCATGGAAAAGACTCAGCCAGTGAAGGTGTCCCTTGGTAAGGAAACAGCACCCTAGATCAGTCAGTCACTAGGCTTTTGAAATAAAATTGACAGTGAAACATGATGCTAAATTTTATGAAATATACTTTATTGGTGATCCTTTTCCAGTCTTTACTTGGATTTGCATTAGTACACCCTTAGTACATACCAACCTGTGTAG
Source organism: Chitala chitala (assembly GCA_025773905.1). Classification (NCBI taxonomy): domain Eukaryota; kingdom Metazoa; phylum Chordata; class Actinopteri; order Osteoglossiformes; family Notopteridae; genus Chitala; species Chitala chitala. Next base: position 199,245 of record JABJVR010000034.1, on the reverse strand, counting down.
CGTTAGTGATCTATTTGTATAATTTTTCAGAATGTACACTTGGAGTGGATGTCCAGGCAGATGTTGTCCTTCTGGTTGATGGCTCTTACAGCATTGGACTGGCCAATTTTGCTAAAGTGAGAGCTTTCCTTGAAGTTCTGGTGACCTCCTTTGACATTGGTCCCAACAAGGTCCAAATCAGCTTGGTCCAATACAGCAGAGACCCACACACCGAGTTTGCCCTGAACAAACACAACGACCTGGAATCTGTAATCAAGGCAGTACGAACCTTCCCCTATAGGGGGGGATCCACCAACACAGGAAAGGCCATGACCTACGTCAGGGAGAGAATATTTGTGCCCAGTAAAGGGGCACGGGAGAATGTTCCCCGGGTCATGATCCTCATCACAGATGGAAAATCCTCAGATGCCTTTAAGGATCCTGCCACCAAGCTGAGAGATACAGATGTGGAGATCTTTGCTGTGGGCGTTAAAGACGCCGTTCGCTCAGAGCTTGAGGCAATTGCCAATCCACCAGCAGAGACACATGTCTACACTGTGGAAGACTTTGATGCTTTTCAACGGATTTCCAAGGAACTAACTCAATCAATCTGCTTGAGGATTGAGCAAGAACTCCGCAACATTAAGACAAAGAGTAAGTACTGACAAGATACATCCAAGCATTTGTGATTAGAGTTTATTTCATGAAACATGTGCAGTTAGTTGTCTAGTCATTTAAAAAGTGAAAATGTAGTCCTTTGTGTAGTCCTAATGCTTTAAACACCAGAGATCTAGTGCAGATTCTCATCATTTTCTATTAAGCTCAGTTCTTGTGGGTAAACGCTCTTTGTGAGGGAATCTTCAGTCACATAGTCACATATGAAAATCGTAAATTTGTAGTTATGATCCTGGTTGTGGAACTAATGAAACTGATATAAACTGGTTGACAGTTTGTGACACTCTGTTTTGCCAAAACCATACTTTTTTGTTCTTGGGATGCTGTAAAAGATTGAAAAAAATAAGATGAAAGTTTTTATGACACTAAAAAGCATGTCGTACAATCTTCTTCAATTTATACATTTTTTTGCATTAAATCAAAAACCCGTGAAAACTTAATATGTAAAAATGCTTTCAGTTTTGAACAATGATGTATTTTATACCTCATTTGTAACTTCAGTGAACAAAGTCTGAAGTGAATACCAACATTATGGAAATGTAGTTGTTTCATGTCAATGCTGCATTACTGACTATGTCATGTGTCATGGAAGCACTTTTACACTGTTCAACATATATCATAGCAATAGATATTTGTCATTTAAGTGCTGTGGATTTGTTCAGATTGCTGTAATGGAAGTGTAGTGGAAATACAAGGAGATCTTTGAGTGTGATCTTTGAGTGTTCCACTGGGGGGATAGCAGGCCATAGTAGTGTGGTTGCCGATTCTGCTGTTGTCATGTTCTGATGTTGTCATGAGATGGGAAATAAATGTACATGTGGAGCAGAAGCAGAATTCCTTAAGCCATATAACATCATGCATTTGTGTTGCCTATATTCTTGAAATCTAACTTGCTGAGACAGCCTTAATTTAATTATTAATAGCCCTCAGCTTTTGCTTCAAGATCTTTGATTTGTTTGTGATATGTGTTAATCCTATGTCATGGTCTTTTCAGGTTTACTGCCCCCACACTCACTGAAGTTCTCAGAGGTGACCTCTAGGAGCTTCAGGGCCTCCTGGACGTCCGATGCATCCGACGTTGAGTATTTTGTTATCCGGTTTAGGCCTGCAGCAGACCAAACTAAGGATTACATTTCTATGACAGTGCCAGGGGACACATTCACGGCAGTTCTGCCACACCTCACACCACTTACTAAGTACGAAGTGAACGTCTACGCTCAGTACAATAAAGGAGACAGCTTTCCACTGAAAGGAGAAGAAACCACGCTGGAAGGTGAGAACAAATTTTCCTCTTATACAATCTAAGACTTTTAGGCAGAAGACAATGGGATATTCTGACACAGTATTAATAATTTATTAACAATATTGGTTACTTTAATAATATTGCATTGTGAGGTTAAAGGTGATATCAAATTTTTACTAGGACAACAATTTCACTAATTTGAGGTCATGGCACGATATTGACTTGTTTTGAGAGTTAGCACCTTAAGTCTTTAGTTTGAACCCAGAGCCAAAAAGACGGAGTCTTACTGACTGGGAAGGAGAATGTCTAAAATGACAACTCAGTCTGACTGACTTTGTTGCAGAGCAAGGGTCCGTGCGCAACCTCCAGGTCTCCGAGGAAAGGACAGACAGCTTCAGAGTATCATGGGATGCTGCCCCAGGGCCGGTGAAAAGGTACCGCCTGTACTACAACCCTGTTAGAGAGGCTGGGCAGAGGCAGGAAGCAGTAACTGCAGGCCCCGAGACCACCATTGTCCTGCAGGAGCTCCTCCCCCTTACCACGTACCGTGTATCAGTGGCAGCTGAGTACCAGACAGGCGTGGGACCAGAGAAGCAGATCGATGGGACCACCAAAGAAGGTAAAGCTGCTACACTTAAGAATAACAGTGAAGTCCCTTATTTCCATGTCCCTCCATCTTTTTTTTAGGCCTTTTTCAAAAAATATACACTGAATCTGAATTACTTATCCTCTTGCCATCGGTGCTGTTTTTGTTGTTTGCGTTTTCCAGTAGTACTTCGTGGACATGTCCTTTAAGAGCATTGCCAAGTTTTTGCTTCTAAATTCTACAATAATACATTTTTGAAATTTTAAACTTATTCAATGGTTTAACTTCTTTTTGTAAACAAACCTGGTCTTAATAATTCTTGGACACAATACCTATTCTCACTACCAAAATGACATAATTGTATTGTCTGTGACTGTTAGTGGAGCCCAAAAAGTATGCAAGTATATCGGAATCTCACAGCATCTTTTTCCACATGGAAATAAAAATTTGATTCTGAATCACAGTAACTGAATCAGTCAAATCACTTACAGATTTACCTTTGAAAGAATAAATCTGAGTCACCAAGCAATTTGAGTACAGTTTGTAGCTCTTTTCATTGTAGCACTGACTAGCTGATGCCTTGCCCTCCCCCTCACCTCACCCCATCACCTCACCCCTATCACCTCAGCCAAGGGCTCCCCCCGTAACCTGCGGGTGTATGAAGAAACTGAGTCCAGTATGAGGGTGGCGTGGGAAGCAGCTCCAGGACTGGTCCAGCAGTACCGTGTCACCTTCAAGCCAGCCGGCAGCAGAGAGAAAAAGGAGATTACTGTACGGGGTGACAGTACAATGGCTCTGTTGACGAACCTGAAGCCAGACACCGAATACGAGCTGTCCGTCAGTGCTCAATATGCCTCTGGCCTTGGGAAGTCTCTGGAGGGCCGGGGGACAACACTTGAAGGTGTGTTAGCACATTGCTGAACCCTTGATCATGTGCTGTGCACATGTAACCGCATTGTACTATAGCAATACCACATGTAGCTACATAACTGTACACTTACATAACACAGTGCTTACTCATATGCAGTGAATATTTATGTATTTCATCTGCCTAAACTTTAACGGGCAACTGAAATATCTGTTGGCCTGAGAACTTTACTTTTAGTTGCCTTGGGTTCCTGGGTTATGACTCCAAATAGTGCAATGTGAAATTAACTGCACGTGTAATGAGAGAGTCGCATTCCAACTCTTTAAATGCCCATCACTTTATACCAGAACGCTGCAAAGTTGTAGTCAAGCATGAAACCCCAAACGTGATATACGTCATGGCAGTTTTCCGTTCTGAAATGTTACCTGAAGTATTCAGGTATTTCGTTTTTGAACTGCAGTGGATTTTCAGGAGGGCTGATGTACAAACACAAAGAAATAACTGAGTGGACATCTTGTTCTCTTATTCAGTAATAGCATTATTACTAAAGTGGAAAAATTGAGAGTGTGAGGAAGTTTGTGGAAATTTTTTGAAGTAGTTTACTGCCCTGGGGAATATCAAAGTAACAATGCTGATGTAGCTCGTAATGCAGGGTTTCTCAAACATTTTAATCCTGAAACCCAAATGAAAATCTTTGGACCCATTTTGAGGACCCAACAGTGCAAACATTTCTACGTATTAATTACTCTGGTGATCATTCACAAGCAATTCCGTGACCCAAATGGGTCATAATCCATACTTTGGGAAACACTGTTCTTATTTAATAATTTAAAATAAAAATTTCACGGCTTTTTCATTAATTCAATAGAAAAAGACTTGACCCTTGCTAGATGTACTGGACTTCAACATTTGAACTAGGTTAGATCAACTGAACTCCATGGTAGGGAATTTATTGCTACATCCTGGATTCTGATGTCTAGCCCATTTTTCATTGAGTGTAGTCTTACCACCCTGTGGACTTGTAACTCATTGATGGGAACAGTGATAAAGATTATGGTACAAGTGTAAAGAGCCATAAATATTTGAGCTCTCATAAAAAAATCAAAGGTGTCTGTTTCTGCTTTAACTGACCTCCATTCAGCAATGATGGGAAATGACTTAAATCATCTCTGCTGCAGTATCCCTTGCTACTAACAAGAGTGACCACTGGCAGTGCATATGCACATTTTTGGAGGACTTACGTGCTCTGTTATAGCTTTGTTTTTTTACCATGGCAATAGGATGCCTTTTCCCTCATGTTTTACTCCGCCTTAAGTGGGAAGGGAGACATTTAGTAAAGCTGAAATTCACTGCCATCTGTATTTTTGGGGCTTATGTAATCCTGAATGTTTGGCCCCACCCAGAGGAAAACAACAGCAGAGTGTCCTGAGTGGTGACTCAACTCAGCGCCGTGTTCAGTAGCTGTTATGTAACGACCTTGCAGACTTCAGACTTTTCCCGTGGCCTCTTTCCATCAGACACTAGAGTGCTTTTTTGCCATGGTAATTGACAAGACCTTTTTGCGGAAGTGGGTCAACTCGTGCAATGAAGGCTCATATTGTGCCTTCACACGTCAGTACTGACAGTAATGTAATGCTGAGCGGGTCCTGATTGTGTTGCCATGAAGCACGACTTTAACTGCTGTTCATGTGGGCACATGCCACTTTTTGCCAAGGGTTCCCACTGTGGCAACATAACTCTATGAATGCGAGAGAAAAAACAATACTGGTGTGGGTGTTAAGAGCATATTTCTCAGCTCCTCACAGAAGAAACAGTCAGTGACACTGAGCATGCTATATTGCTGGACATTTTGATGTTAGGTGTATTTAAGAAAGGTATAAGTTATCTTTCAGAAGCCAGCTGAAGAACTGACTTTGCAGTCAGTAATGGACACTAGGCTATGTTTTTTTTTTGCCTCCTGCAGCAAGGACTTGGCCTATAGCAGTGCATTTACAGAGAACATCTAATGCAGACTAGTGCTTACAATAGCATGTACAGATAGACTTTAGGTAGACCTTGCTGATGTGAGAGGAAGAACATCTATATGCAAGCCAGGAATTCCTGGTGTCACCATTTTCCTAACTTTGGTTCTATTGATGGAATAAATTATATAGCTACGAAAGTGAATGAGTATAACAGTCAAACTTGTCTGCATCAAAGGCGGTCTGGTAATCTGGATACTGTCAAATTCCAGAGCGGCCAGCTGACCTTTTGTGTGGACGCTCGTCAGACTCACTAACCATAAAATACACAATAGATTAAAAAAAATCCAACCAATGCACATATTACGGGAATTTAATTCCTGAACCTGAAAACCTGAATTCCATCGAGACTTCCTCTCGATGTCTTGGCTCTTCATTTATTCTTCGGTTTCTGATGATTGGCGTTCTGGGTACCAGTAAGGTCTCTCCAACTCCGTGTCAGTCCTGCATGAATTTAAAGAGATGACAGCAGCAAAATATGAGACATGACAATATTATTACTGTAATGCTTTTTGTGTATGACATGCTTTGGTTTATGTTGCATGCTGGGTAAATTGATTGTGCCTGTTTTCTAGAGTTGAATGGTAGGTGGGGAAAGTCATAGCTAGGTTCAGGCTGTGATATGAAGTTCAGTTCAGCAGCAGACGTTGCCTACTAGAACAGGGAGCTTTTCACCCCACTGCATTCATGCTGTTCGTGTTAGACATGTCAACTGATGGACATGTAACGTTACTAGTGAATTATTGCAGGGTTGAAACAGTACCAGGAAACTAACTAACTAAATCCCCATTTGACCAATAACACAAGATAAGAAATATAAAGTCTACATTGAATGTTAGATAATGTAGCTCTCTATTTTTAAGAATACATTCTGCTCTTTTGTTTGTTTATTCAGGAGGGACAGAGAGCTCTGGATGTTTCACAGAGTAGTAGAGGGCAAGTGATAAGTACAACAGGAGAAGTCAATTAACTAGCTATGTCTGATCACATATCAGGCTGGCCTATTTATCACCATAGCAATCGAGGGCTAAATTAATAAAGACTGAATAATAATAGGATAGAAAAGTACAAGATATTTTATAAGGAACCTTACTATTAAGAAAAACATACTTTTTTATTGCATAGATGATTGTGTGGCTAACTGAAAAAGTAGATGGTTTCAAGACTGTTCATCTGTGTTTATTCAGGATGAGAGGAGCAGATAGCAGAGTAGAGCAGCGGAACCAAGTACCACCAAGTACTACAGGGTATTTTAATAGAAGTACTGATAACTTGTTTACTTGTTGTAAATGCCTGGACAACAATATTGACTTTGGCAATTATAGTTATGTTGGGTTGCTCTAAGTTAACCTCCAGGGCTGTTTTCATGTGCCAGTCTGTTCCTGCTCTGCATTTCAAAGTGTCATATAGTTTGCAGTCTGAGAGTTGCATCAGTGATATAAGTCTGATGTACTGATGACTGGGTGCAACATCTTGCAGGATCTATATTGACACAAGGTATTCAACAGTAAGAAAGCACCTGATCAGATGAACACAGAGACTGCATGTTTATTATGTGAGATGGCAGAAATGAGAATATGGTGAAGTAGAGATTTGTTGGGTGTAGATTACCAGTAAGTGTGTGTGTGTGTGTGTGTGTGTGTGTGTGTGTGTGAGAGACAGAATGAAAATATGCTTTAATGAGGTGTATTAAAAGCAGAAGGGCTGTTCTTACGCACAACATATGTGTTACCTTTGAGTCACTTCAAAGCAGTATGTAGCCATGGAAGCAGAAGCAGACAGGAAGGAGATGTACAGTGGAAAATAGGAGCTCAGAGTAGTCGAGATGTTGAGGGGGATGGGAGTCTATGGCTGCAGCTCACTGAGATCATGGAGGGTCTTTCTTCAGTGAGGACATGAGACACCTTGAACTGTGCTTCTGGTCCTCCTGCCTGGCATTCATCACAGCGACTACTGTGTTCCAGCTGGCGCAGGTCTGGTTCATGACTCTGGGAATGTTGAGAAGGGAAAGGAAGGGAAAGGAAGGAAAGGAAAAGGAAAGAGGGTGTGGCCATTCGCATGTCCTTCCAGCGCCTTCTGGCTGGTGATTCTGAAAAAGGTCAAAAAACAGTAAACAAAATTAAATATTTTTAATTCCACTTATTAAATCTGAGCAATTTGTTTTATGTGTACTGCAACAGTGTATGGTGAGAATGTTTGCCAGACCATTCTGTTTGATATTAATTTTGGGGCTATAGAGTTCAGAGTCAAATTTGGGGACATTATAATGGCCATATAATAAATCCCATATGAGGTAAAAATGGAAGTGCAAATATCTAATGATTACCATTGTTAAAAGTGCAACATAAGTAAGGGAAGCTGCTGGAGGCCACTACTATAGTGTGTCTGGGACATGACCATCATAAACAAGTGAACAAAGCATGAGGTTAGCCGGATTGTTCCGGAGCAACAGAATATACACTTTGGACCTGCCAGTGCAGGCAGGCACAAGAGAAGGGTGATGCCAGTGATTGAGCAGGGCCAGCCCACAGAAATGTAGCCACAGCGACGTGTCCTCTAATGGTAGACCAGATTCCCACTGGTAACCAGAACGTGCCCAGACCGATCGAACACATGTGCAGTAAAATAAAGGAAATAAGGGTTTAGCCAAGACTGGAACGGTTACTCATGAAGAATATTATGTTTGATGGATTATTTCTGGCTTCGATGCTGGAAAGAGTTTTCACTGAAATCAAATGCAGCTTGCTTGCTGATCATTAAAATTAAACACATGCTTAAAGTAAATTGCTCTGTTCAATTTTAAGTAAAATGTAAAATTTTTCCCCCCAGACATGTTTCTCTGTGTTTAAGTATAAAAGAGGAAATGTTTTCATGTGGAATTATGATAAGAAATATAATGCATGCATTTGTAAGATAACTCATTTCAATACAGCACAAACACAATAAACAACATGAAAAGGATCTGGGATAAGAGCAGTGATGTGTGGCTGCTGGTTGCCTGTACTGTTGCTGTTCCATGTGAGCACATTGTTACTGCAGACTCTCTGTCTTCCACGAGTGTGACCACGTTTTGAGTGTGTCTCTAAATTTCAAATAATCCAAACAGAAAGACTCTGAGAGAGAGAGAGAGAGAGAGAGAGAGAGAGAGAGAGAGAGAGAGAGAGAGAGAGAGCGAGAGCGAGCGAGCAGCAGGGGTCATTCTAGCACAGACCAGTTTTTGATTAAATTCACTGTCAAAAACAAAACTAGATAACTCCTTTTCATAAAGAATGTGAATGACTGATGATTGTTCTGTATGCTTTGCATTGAACATGAATAACACCACAGTTATGTTAACATGTGAGATTCTCTTCCTGAGGCAACTAACCACTGCTGTCTTGTCCTTCATCAGTGCTGGGATCCCCAAGAGACTTGGTCACTCGTGATGTCACAGACACAAGCTTTGGGGTGTCCTGGACGGCTGCCCCGGGCAAGGTTCACCACTACCGGGTCATGTGGAGGTCCCTGACTGGTGATGAGACAGGGGAGAAGAGCATTATGGGTGACATGACTGAGACGGTGCTGGAGGGCCTGACGCCAGAGACCCGCTACCAAGTGTCCGTCTATGCCACTTACAGCCGTGGAGAGGGGGAACCGCTCTCGGGCGAGGAAACCACAGATGGTATTTCCCTTTGTTTGTCTAACGCAATTGGTTGTATCAAACACGCACATGCGCGAACACACACAAACATGATTGTCCATAAAAATTTTGAAAAAGGTGCAGTTTGAAAAGCAGAATGTAGAGTGCATGGTAATAATGAACATGGCCACAGATTTTGAAGTGAGAAAATTGATTTTGAAAACCGGGATAGTATGCCGCCACAAACAAGGCTTGCTTAAAATTGTGACCATAGTTGTTTTGCTCATGTCCTATTCATGTGCAACCCTATACAGAATTTACTTTCCATCATCTTCTAATATATGGAATATATAAATTAATTTTTTTTTTCTATCATTATACATTTTAAATTATTTTCAAATGTGATATAACTGTTAAATACATAATGAATAATCAGATTATTTTACATGTACCGGTAATTCACTTTTTTTCTTATTGATATGGTCCCTACAATCTGGTGTTACCTCAGTCCAGATTGTAACCTTTAACAGTAGCAGAGATAGAGTGTGGGCCGCTGCCCTTTGAAAAATGTTCATTGGGGAATTGGGGTTAGTCAGTTATCCAACAACAAACAATTCTGCGTCTGTCGCACACATCACAGGAAGGGCATTTGTTTCACAAAACAAAATAGCTTTAGCAAAAATGCACACGTCAGCATTTTCCCACTCTCAGGTCACAGAAATTCTTTAACGCGATCATCATATTTTAACAGCTAGCTCGAGAAAGGAAGAAAGCCGTTCATTTAAATGCCTATAAATTGATTTAAGTTTTAGCGGAGAGTCAATGTTATAAGGCACTTCTTTTCGACTAATTACGTACGCATGTGAGGGAGTAACTGTGATAAATGTCTGGAAATGTTCCGAGAGCCAAACTGGTGTTTACAGGAGAATCAGCAGAACATTTCTAGACTTCACATTGTTCGCGAGCACATTATTCGAGAAACGGAAATAACATCTGTAAAACGTTATTACAACACGATCTTCTTATACCTTTTCTCACTGGCACTCCCTGTTCGACTCTGTGAGAAGTCAGCAATATGTTTGAGTTTAATTACAGCATGGATGAGACAGTATGAGACAAAGCTAAACATAGCGGTCAGGGGAGACCACGGTTAATCATGAGCATGCGGCAAAGCTTAAGGACATCGCAAAGTGTAAGCGAATTTTCAGTTTTAAATTTTTACTAATTTGCAAAAAACTGTAAAATTACGTTTTCCTTTCCGGGAGTATTGGTGATGGGAAAAATTAAGTAAAACGTTTTAGCATAAGGTTGCCACATTACAAAATGTGGAAAAAATGAAGGGGTCTGGATGCACTGTATATCAGTCTGCACTGTGCTGCTTAGGGGAACCTGTTCGCATGCTGACTGAGGCCACACGTGCTAATGGAAAAAATGTTACCATTACTGCTTGTTTAGTGATTTTCGCTTGGCAGTCACTTACTGGATTTTGAATAATGTTTAAGCACTTCCCCTGTGTGTAAGATATAATGCAGGTTCGGAAAATACACATGAGGAAATTAACCAATTGAAAAAGAGAGATTGCCCTTTTTAATGAAAATTAAGATTAATCAGTTGTTCAGTTGCATAAATGTTAAAGAGCTTTGACTAATTCTTAATTTTATAAATTTGTCTATGCATGGAATTGTTCTCTGAGAGTGAGGAAAGCAAAAAAAAAGATAAATGAATTTGTACAGACATTTCCACAGGGACTTAAAAAATGTCAAGAGAGGTCAAATGAAGGTCAGAATGCTGGCAATGACTGATGAAGCCTAACTAACTAAGGCAGTGAATAAAAAGGGAGCGTGGGCAATCATGTTTTCCTGTGGTTCTGTGTCAACAGCTTCAGCTGCTGCAAAAAAGCTGACAGTGTCCGAAGAAACAGAGAACAGCATGAAAGTGGACTGGCAGGCTGCCCCAGGCAAAGTGGTCAACTATCGTTTGATTTACCGACCTGTTGAAGGCGGCCGTCAGGTGGTGGCCAAGGTGTCTGGCAGTGCCACCAGTACGATCCTGAAGCGTCTGCAATCCATGACAACGTACAACATCACTGTGGTCCCAGTCTACAAGCAAGGAGAAGGAAAACCAAGGCAAGGACTAGGAACGACACGTACGTTGGTCTATAATTAACCACACAAATAAATAAGTTTATGCTGATGAATACAGAGAGGAGGGCTGTTTTAAGCATTGTAGAACCACACATCTTTTATATTTAAATCCCAGCAGTGCGCCAGCTCTGGTCAGGCTGGTGTCAGCATAAATTATTTCTTGAACTTCTCTTTAAAAAAATGCTAGTGGAAGGGAAATTTGGTGGTTTACAGTAAATTTTGTGGTTTACTTTGTTTAATTTATACCAGTCCTGTATCCCTTATCACTTTTACTCTCTGTAGTCTCACCTTTTAAGGCACCCAGGAACCTTCAGACCTCTGAACCTACAAAGACCAGTTTTAGGGTTTCTTGGGAACCTGCCCCAGGTGATGTTCGCGGCTACAAAGTCACGTTCCACCCCAGTGGAAATAAAGTGGACCTGGGCCAGCTTCTTGTTGGTCCCTATGACAACACCGTCGTTCTTGAGGAACTGAGGTAGGGCGTTTCGGCCTTATGTCAAAATGTTCACCTCTAGCCCACACAGATGTATGTAGTCTGTGAGGGCTAGACCATTTCATCACAGCTCAACACTATATCTGGTCTGCAGGGCTGGAACTACATATGCTGTGAATGTGTTTGGAATGTTTGATGGAGGGGAAAGTATGCCGTTGGCTGGCGAGGAGAAAACCACCCTATCTGATGCACCTGATCTTCCTCCGATTGACACGCCAGGTAGAATCCTGCTATTGTCAACATGTCTTCTTCCCACTGCCATGCTTCTATAGAACACACCAAACAAGTTGGGATGTTAAGGGTTCTATTCAGACTTACTCAAATTACAAAACCGAGACAATAGAAACAGCTGACAGAATGTTCATGCTATGAGCTGAGCTGTATTTTAGATGTAGTCAAACTGACTGAATCTGTGTATGACTAATTTCAGTAAAACATTGTCTACAGCATGGTTATAAAGTAGTAATATTGTAGTTTGCTACTGTATGTTTTGTTGTGTTTGCTAATGTAAAAATAATACTGTATTCTTCCATAACATCCACATCACATACTATATGGTACTTAAAGTGAGTATATCATCTAATATTATTTTGATAAATTTTCTTGAATTTTGTTACACGTTTAGTTTTTTTTTAAATTCAAAATAGCAGAATGGAAAAAGTAAGAGTCTGTTTGCAATTACAAATGTTTTACAGCCTAGATAGCTAGCAGCTCTGGGAAACAGTACAGCAAAGGGAGGCAAGGCAAGAGTTATGTTTTTTCTATAAAACTCCAGAGGGCCAATAACCTTGGGCAGAAATTCCCCCCCTAATGGGGAGCAGACAAAGCCCTGAAGTCTAGGACTACAGCATGTGCAGGGAGTCGGAACCAATGCACATGTGGGTGATGCAGATTAATTTACTTCAGTAAAGATTTTCAAAAAGCAAAATTCCATATTTTTACCTATATGCAAATAACATATTTAATACTGTGATATTTATAGATGTATAAGAAATGGCAGTCATTTCTTAATGCTTCCAAAGATTTCCCTTTAAAATAAGAGGCATCCGTATGTTTCCTTATAACCTTTTTTCAGTTGCAGAGAGAGCACAGAAGTGCACGTCTGTGCTTTTGTGTCATGGATAAGAAATCCCTTTCTGGTGTCTGGAGAAGTGTGCTCACTGCTAATCAGGAATGTGCCGTAATCGTAAACGGAGGAATGCCTCATATATCTTGTATTGTTTCCTTGGATGTGCTCCATGGTGACTCCAGTAACCTCCTCATGGCTGGAGGCTCGACCGTTCAATGGATATGCGAGAACAGAGAGTGGTGGAATTGAGACAACGATCAGCACCAGCAAAGAAAGCAGAATTTATTACCTCTTTGTCTTGAGAACTGTACTTAAATCAACTGTAACATGAAATTAGTGGAATGAATAAAATGGTTTTGTATAAAACACAGGCACTGGTTGTGGAAAAAAAACTGTGTTCTTATTGACTTGTGTTTGTTTTCAGTGTTTGTGAAACCGTTACTACTTCTTTTCTTCTTTTTGTTCTTGTGTCTTCCTCACTTATTCACACCACTGGTCATATGTTTGCTCACCTGCTTTCAGATGTTATTACTATTACATCATGATAGATAGATACACTCAACACACAGTTGTGTGGTGCTTTCATTAAAAATTCTCTCAGACACACATTGCGACCTTCATGTTTTTTAACACTGTCAACCTTGGGATTTCACAGATGTCCAATGCAAGACCCAGGCCAAAGCCGACATTGTCTTGCTGGTGGATGGGTCATGGAGCATTGGTCGCCTGAACTTCAAAACCATCCGGTCGTTTATTGGCCGCATGGTGGGTGTCTTCGACATTGGTCCAGACAAGGTCCAGATAGGTGAGGGAGCTTGGCTGAACATGACCTCGGGTGGGATGTTCCTGTTCACACTTCTAGTGGTCAACATTGTTGATCATATTGGTTCATTTTGCAGGCCTGGCTCAATACAGTGGTGACCCCAAGACTGAGTGGCACCTAAACGCCCATAGAACAAGGCAGGCATTGCTTGATGCAGTTGCCAACTTGCCTTACAAAGGGGGCAACACAATGACAGGTACTCTGCCCTTTTCTGTATGTGAATTTTAGTAGTAAAAGACTAATCTAATGGTCAAAAAGAATAAGATTGTCTGCGTTAACATCATCACATTAACTCAATCTTTATGCTTGTACTTATCCTTTGGGTAGCTGTACAATTGTTTTTACTGTATTTAAAAATTTTTTTCATATGTAAGATGGCAAAATGACTGGATTCCTGAGACCTGATATCCTAGTTGATAGGCTGTTGAAGTTTTGTCGCAATTACAGATTGTGACATTACTTTCATGGAAGCTTGTGCATGCTGAAGGATAATTGTAATGGGCATGTAATTTCTGATGTAATTTTGACCGAAGCTAGTAAAGAAACTCATATTTCCCAGGTTTGGCTTTGAATCACATCCTTCAAAACAACTTCAAGGCTACTGTGGGCATGCGGCCAGACTCTCGCAAAATTGGCGTGCTCATCACTGATGGCAAGTCACAAGATGACATCATCATTAGCTCCCAGAACTTACGTGATCAAGGCATTGAGCTATATGCCATCGGTGGGTAACTCTTTCATTGTACACTGTATTAACTGTATAATAATCCTGAATTTGAACCGCAGGGTTTAACATTGAAAATTCAGTTTTTTTTTTTTTGTTTTTTTTTTAAATTGAAAATTCAAAGTTAATTTTTGTGAGATACAGCATACTTTTGTACTTTGGGGATTTTCATGTTCATCCATCCAATGGATGTTGGATGTACAAGACATTATGGGCAGGATGTAACTCCTCTTATATTTACAAGAAAAATTATTGATTTTGTTACCAACCCCAGTTCTCCTTGTTCCAAAGTGAGGTCTTTTCATGTTACTTGCCTACTTGTGCCAGTATTAAAGAACACATTGACAGTTTTAAATCCATTCCTGGTGCTTTGTGTGACTCACTTGGATGGTAGGGTAATTCAACTAGTGAATTATGCTAAAGTCAAGTTAAGATTCTCGTAGATAGGAAAAAAAAATTGAAAACTTGGTGTAGAACTTTGACATGGTAGTTGTCCTTTATTGCTTGAGAAATACTTTTAGTGTTATGTACCTACTGATATTTTGAATGGACAAAGGACCATAATGCAACTGTTCTTGTGGATTTTAGGTGTTAAAAATGCTGATGAGAATGAGTTGAGGTCCATTGCTTCGGACCCAGATGACATTCACATGTACAATGTAAACGACTTCTCCTTCCTGCTTGACATTGTGGATGATCTCACCGTGAACCTCTGCAACAGTGTGAAGGGAGGCGGTAAGACCTTCTTCTGGTGTCTTACATTACTTTTATCTTACGTCTGTCTTCGTTTGTTTTTATCTATGCCTCAGAGCACCAAGACTTTTAAGATTAGCATAGCCATTGCATGTACAGTAATACGTGGAACACAATCAAAACAGATGTTTAGCGAAAAGAGTAGGAGATAAGGAAACATAACTGGAAGACTTTGTTGACACAATGGCAAGTGCAACAGCCTTCATTTACAGCCGGCAGCAATAGTAACTGTCTGAAGTTAGCCATTTTTGGCCCTGAAGTGTTGACAGTTTTATCTGAGGAGCATTAAGAATAGATACAAAAAATGTAGTTGAAGATGTATCTTTCAGCAAGACTTTTACTGACATCTCATGTACTATGGCTTAACACTTAAAAGAAAAGCTAATAAGTAAATGTTATGGTGTTACTCTTTGATCACTAAAAGTGTTATACTTGGATCATGAACAAACGACAGCTTGTATGGATGGATAGGGAAAGATAAAGAATATGAGTCACACTTTGAGCTGCGTTTCCATGTGCACTTTTAGAAGGCGACGATGGCCCTGGACAACCTACTGACTTGGTGACTTCTGAGGCAACCCACCACTCTTTCCGCGTCACTTGGACTGGACCCACGGGTCCTGTGGAAAAGTACCGCGTTGAGTATGTGCCTACCCTTGGTGGTTCAACTGAAGAGGTGAGTGTGTCCAGCCCTTTACCTCCTCACTTCCCCAGATTCTGTGTCCTTGTTCATTTTCTTTGCTTGTGGGTAGCTGTTTTTAAGCAGATTGTCATGGCAAAGATGAGGGGATATTTTTTTTGTATGTGTGGTCCTTCATGTGCACGCGCACACACACACACACACACACACACACACACACACACACGCACACACACACGCACACACGCACGCACACACATGCACACGCGCACACACACACAAGCACATGCTCACACACACGCGCGCATGCACATGTGCACATGCACAATGTAACATTCACCTCCATATTCTCTTTAGAAGCATGTGCTGCATCATCTTATTTCCTTGTACTTTTGTCTGTGTTGACGGGATGCCAGTAAAAGCTGTGTGTGGCAGGCAGGAATGCCCAGTGAGAGTCAGGGAATTTCCACTAACCTCTGTGACTCACGCAGTTTTTATTACATGATTCTTGTACTTGGCTATAAATGCGATTCAGTGTGTGTGGTCCCCAATTTAAATATTTTTTCACAGTTTGCATTTTTTTTGTCATTTTTTTCAGTTACCACTAATATTAGTGTAGTAGTAATATTGTACTATTGGAATGTGTGTATGTGTGTTTATGCATGTGAATGTGTCTTGTCTCCTAGTTTTTGTACTCATGAAAATTTATTTGCAGGGCTTGTGTTGCAGGTTTTGCCAGTGACCTGCCTTCCCATTTTCCTCCAGCAGCGTCTGTAAGCCTCTTTTTCTTACAGGTGTTTGTGGATGGCACGGTCAACACTGTGGTCCTTGATGGCCTGCGGTCCCTGACACAGTACAGAGTCAAGCTTTACGCCATGGTCGGAGAAAAGACCTCTGAGCCTCTACTAGGGGTCGACACCACCTGTGAGCTCACGGCTGTTTACTTCAGCCTTGTTTATGTTACCATGCAATCTGTTTCCTTCCTGCCTCTTCCTAATTAGCGCGTAGTAAACCCTGAAGTCACTTCCTCACAAGTCCTGCAGATCCCTTAGCTCAGATGCTGAGAATGGGGTGGGGGATTAACACCCCCAACACTACTCCTTGAACTTTTATTTTTATCTTATTTTACTCTGTTTTTACACGCTTTCTTTATTTTAAAAAAGTTCACGTCAAGTTCAATAATAATAATAATAATTTATGAATTAGACAATTCACACAACAGTTCTTGTGGCTGCTTTTATTTCGAGACATCCTCAGTTAAGAAAACAAGGTTTAACCACAATCTGACCCTCAGACTCTTTTACCTCCACACTGTTTTGGGCTAAGTTTTAGTAATCTTGAAGGGGAATGCAGCTGTAAGTGTGCAGTGTGAATCAGAAGCAGTGCTTCACGTCAGAATCGTAACTGTAAGACATGAACACATGGTGACTTACTCCAGTATTATCTCATAAAGTTGTTGATAAAAAAGGAATATGTTAAATTAACAATTTTCATAAGGCAATTTCTCACTTGGCTACTAAATGTATTATTCTGATTTTCACACTGCATATTTAATGTGAATGAAAAAAATGGTTGCCTTATATTTGAAAATAGTACATTACTGAATTCTGCATGAATCATTGATTTTAAATGGTGAGGGATATTGTCAGCTGGTTACAGATATCATTAGACCATTGTTCCAGTATAAAGTAGGCTTAAATGTAATTACTTAACTGAATTTATTGAGTAAAGCGCATTATTCTGCTATACTAATTGGTAAATTTGTGTGCTGATGTGTGTGAAACCAAATAAATATTTACAACACATTTTTTTATGTATTAGACTAACTTTGTCCCATTGTCATTATTGTGGCATTTATTTGCTTTTGCTGTAGTGCCCCTGCCATCGGTGACCAGAATGTTTGTGTACGATGAGGGGATGACCACCATGCGTGTCAGGTGGGAGGCTGTGCCAGGAGCCACTGGGTACATGCTAGTGTACAATGCCATCAATGCCAGTGTGCCCACTGTGGAGAAAGAGGTGAGGTTCATTAAATTATGTCTAGCCCATATGTCTGCCACAGGTTTACACTATTAATGTGAGGTCCTCACATGACATACAGCTCCTAGGGAACACCACCAGATCCTCAGTGGGACAGACAGGGTAGTAAAACTGCTAGGAGAGCAAAATCACACATTTTACATGTTAAATGTGTAGCATTCAGCAAACTTGATCTCCCTGTCTGACATGCTTTTCATTTGGTATCCCCACTGTTGCCCCAACAGATGCGTGTCAGGGCAGAGGTGATCGATGTCCAGCTGGAGGAACTGATACCCAATACGGCCTACAAGCTGTCCCTTTATGCCTTGCATGACGATGCATCCAGCACCCCCCTTATCAACCAAGGAATTACTTGTAAGTCGGCCCTCCTTCTGCCAGCTGTTCTATGTCTTCACCCTCTCCGTGATAACCCTCCACCTACACCCTGCTGACCCTTCACGGACCTCTTGCTTATCCTTTGACATTCCCTCCTTGCTAACTCTCCTTCTACCTCCTGTCAGCTTCCTGTTTACTGTGTGATTGGCCAAAATGTCCACAGTGTGTTCTCACTCCCTGCTGTCATTTTCTGTGCCCCCTCTACCCCCCTTTCTTCCCCTTCCCTTCCCCCTCTCTTCTCCCTCTGCCCTCCCTTTCTCCTTCTTCCTCATCTCTTCTCTATCCCTTATCCTCTCTTCCTCCCCTCCCCCTCTCGCCCACCTCCCTTCCCTCTTTTTTCCTCCTACCCATGCAGTACCCTATCCATCTTCGGGCAAGATGTGGATCACCGATGTCACTCACAGCAACATGAAGGTTCACTGGGATGCTGCTCCAGGGAATGTCAACAAGTACATTATCACATATAAGCCAGAAGGCGGCGAGGCAAAAGAGGTAAAAACTCCTGTTGCCAAACACTGCTGCTTTGTGCTGTGCGGTGATCACTGCATATGCAGCCAAAGTAACAGGAACAGATGATGTGCAGAAGTGATTGTCATTTAATCCATGCAATAATCTGGAAGAGTCAGGGAAGCATAGAAATTGAGAATTTTGAAGGTAAAGAATATGTTTTTTGTAAAAAACATGCAACTCCTAATCAATTCTAATGAGCTACATTTGTAGTGTTTTCAGTGTCACAAGCGTATGGGATATAGAACAGGCAGATTAGGAGTTTTGAGGTGCACTTGAATTTCCAAGTGACGGGCACTCTTGCACTGGATACGTGACATAAATTGATTTAGAAAAGGATTAACATCTGAATGTTAACGAAAAAGTCCTTACATTCACAAAGCTGTTGAATATATGTAAATAATTGCACTGCCTCCCAGATATGAGAAAATGTGTGTATTTTGTCAGACATGCACACCTGCAAGCTTTCAGGTTCAGATGGCATGTGTCTGGAGAAAATTATTTCAGCATGTGGCCTTAGCTACCATTGATTTTGAGGATGTTTTCCCAGTTGTGTTTCTGATTGCAAAATATATGTTTTATATATATATATATAGTCCTTCAATTTCAGTATTCTTGCCATAATGTTTTGATATCATTCTATCAATTTACATACTGATTACGTCAATATTGAAGATTTTCTTCTAAACAGAAGACCTTCAGCTGTTCCTCAGTGTGGTCTCAGCATGTGATAGTCAGGTTTCATTGTTTGTACCAAAGGTTCACGTATGGATTTTGTATCATTATTTAGCTTTACATTCTAGGATATTAATAAATACTCCTTATAAATATATCATAATAATCAGCCTTTTTTATTATCACTGTGTACATATACATGTTACACAACAATGGAATTTGTTCTCTGCGTGTAGCCTATCCCCCTGGGGGGAGCAGTGGGCAGCCACACTCAGCACATGGGAAGCTAGAGCTGATTGTCTTGCTCTGGCTGGGCTGGAAACCAGGAGACTTCTGCATCCCAGCCTGATGCTCTACCCATTGTACCCACTGAGCCACCAGGCCACCTTTCATATATATATATATATATATATATATATATATCTATTTGTATTTATTTACAGAAATAATTGATTTTGTAA
>JABJVR010000034.1:140907-176374 GCA_025773905.1 Chitala chitala | reverse complement strand
AATAGTGCCTGAGACATTATATTTGTTCATCAGTGTAAATCTGTGAGGATTGCATATATATATATTTTTAAATCCAGAGGCTCTTGGGGGGGTGAGAAATCTCCAGGTGCTCAACCCCACTATCAGCACGCTCAATGTGCGCTGGGAGCCAGCCGAGGGGAACGTGCGCCAGTACAAGATCATCTATGTTCCCACAGCGGGGGGTACAGAAAGCACGGTGAGGCTCCTCTCTGGTGGGATGATACGGACATTGTGGGTTCTCTTACTGTTAACATTTTAACTACTTCATTTTAAAAGACATCATTATATCTAGTTCTAAGTAAAGGAAACTTAAATCCTTTTCTGTCTAATATCAGATGTATCTCTTGTTTTTTTGCATTAATGTTATGATAAATAAAAAGCCACTATGCCACAACTTTTACAATTTTTTGTTTTCAGGACCAAGTATCTGGAAATACAACTGCTACAGTTTTGAGGAAACTTCAGCCAGACACCCTGTACACAGTTACTGTGGTACCTGTCTACTCAGACAGGGAGGGCAAAGCCCAGTCTGAGAATGGCAAAACAAGTAAGTCAGGGGAAACAAACAGGCCTTATACAGGTCAAACGACCCATTCTCAGACAAGCATTTGTTATGAATTTCAGTTTGGTTTGGATACTTTGGGATGTTCATGTAGGGCTGTCATGGCAACTAATATTTCAGATGAAGGTTTTTGTGGCATCTTCAGGCTACTTGCAGCAATTACATAATGCGAACACAAACGTATCTTCTTGCAGGGCCCTTGGGTGGGGTGAGGAACCTCCAGGTGACCGATCCCACTATGACTACACTGAACGTGCGCTGGGAGCCAGCTGAGGGCAACGTGCGTCAGTACAAGATCATCTACGTACCCACAGCAGGAGGTGCCGAAAGCACGGTAGGGCTTCTTTTTGGTATAACCATACAGACATCATGGGTTCAGCACAGATTCCTTACTGTTAACACTGTTAACAGCAAGGTTTCAGACTTTACATTTAATAAAGACAGTCAAGCTTGTGTCCTCGAATAACTGTGTTCAGTTTACATTTTAAACATTACATACACCGATTTACCAATCATAATACAGTGTGGTATTAGTGCCTATCATCAAAATGCAGAATGCTGTTGTTTAGACCAACTTAACCTCTTATACCTTATAGGCTGTGTTAGGAATTTCAAGCTGACTGACACACTTGAAATTGAAGGCTTTAGACTTTATAAATATAACAAGGATGGTAAAATACTTTACGCGATTGAACAGAAACCCAATAAACTTTAATTGAAAAGGGATGGCAGTATGTAAGGAGATTTTAAGGCCAAGAAAATCTTTAAAATAAACTAGGCATGACCAGTTTTGTTAAGTTTACTTTATTTGCAATGGTATAACTTAGGAAATAATAAAATTAGGTCTTGAATCAAATTTTTTAGTATTCCATGGCATTTACCATATTTTGTGTTAGTAGTCCAAATTAATCTAAAACACCAAAGTTTTCCTTTTTTAGCCAAGAAACCTCCAAAGATGCAGTCTGGTTTAAAACCTTTATTTAGTAAAAAAAAAATATACATTTATTTAAAATACATTTATTTGAAATACATCTAAAATCCTGTAGCAAACAACAATAGTAAAATTGTAGAAAAGAGAAACTACCATTTTACATTTTTGTACAAAACATTTCATGCTGTTTTAAAGTTAGATTTTTTCTCTTTACACAGTAGACTAGTGTGTATTATAAAAAATTCTTCTAAAAATAAGTAAATTACGTAATATATATAAAGTTAAAATATTATGCAAAGGAGAAGATATCTGCATAATTCTGCTTTATAAGTTTGTTGATGTCACACACTAAAAGGATAGACACAAACAGTTTGTCGGCTGTAGAACAGTTGAAGTGAACATTTGAGAAACATGGGCTGTGAGCTGTGATCCTGAGCATGCTCAGATCCTCTTTTTCATGTGAACAGCAGCTGATTGGTGCTCTATACAATAGCTGTGTGCAGACATGCAGATTCTGGTGAGATGCAAGCAGTGCATAAATATATCAGTATACTACATACGAGATTTTAAAAACCATATTTCAGATGTGCTTTAATGCAGTGTTTTAATTTAAAAGTTATCTGCATTATTGCACCATATTGCATTAAATGAAACATTTTATTTGATTTTGCTGCCATGTTATTCATTCTGATTTTATTTAACATTATTTATTTATTTATTAACTATATGCAGGACCAGGTTTCTGGAAGCACAACCACTACAGTTTTGAGGAAACTTCAGCCAGACACCCTGTACACGGTTACTGTGGTACCTGTTTACTCAGACAGGGAGGGCAAAGCCCAGTCTGAGAACGGCAAAACAAGTAAGTCAGGGGAAACAAACAGGCCTTACACAGGTCAACAACTCATCCAGCTCAGTTCATACTTTGAAAGCCGTGCATTCAGTTTATCAAAGGTTTGATTCAGCTATCCTAAGACATTCATTTACATCAGGCTATGTGCACACTCCATAAGCTGATTCCTTTATCATTACAATTTAGGCTGCATGCAAGCAGCAATGTAATGTCTTTTATGATTAGCCAAGTAGCAAGAGAGTGTGTTTTGGCCTCTTCTTTGTGCAGGACCTCTGGGGGGTGTAAAGAACCTGCAGGTCACCAACCCCACCATCAGCTCCCTAAACGTGCGCTGGGAAGCGGCTGAGGGCCCTGTGCGAGAATACAAGGTGTTCTATGTTCCTGCTGCAGGCGGTGAAGAAAACATGGTGCGTGCTCCCTGGGGTTATGTCCCTTTGCTCTCTCGTCATCCTCCTCTGAAAGTTCCTAAAGGCCTCTCTGGCCACTCAAAGCTGCAAATGAACATTTAACTAGTCCAGCTACATTAGGGGTTGAGCCTCGTCAAGAAGTCTCTTTCAGGGGAAGTGGTGGTTCAAGGAGAACTGCTGGACCACGTCTCCTTCCTTATGTTCATACTTCCTATTTTTCTGATTATTCTGAATTATGTAACTGACATAAAAACCATGCAAAAACAGTAGCTGCAGTATGAGAGTTACAGCGTAATGGTTGGTGGTTTACACTATATTTTCCCCGAAAAAATTCTGAATAGGTACGATGCACCCAAATAATTTTGTGCTTTTGATGTTTTGATTTGGATGTATCAAGATAAGGTTATGCAACTTACCAGTTTTTGTTTCTGAACCTTTCTATCGGTTGAAATCTTTGCCCCCAGGAACAAGTCTCTGCGAGCACAACGAGCACAATTCTGAGAAACCTTATGCCTGACACGTTGTACACCGTCTCTGTGGTACCCGTGTACCCTGCCAGAGACGGCAAGAGGCAGTCCGAAAACGGGAAGACAAGTGAGAGCTTTTTCTACAGGCTGTTTACTTACCTAAACAAAAAACACTTTACCGGTCACACACTGCATGCATCAAAAAATTTTATGTGTAAGCTCTTTAGTTATTTACAATTTCAGATGTAATTTCATTGTTGCTTGTCATATTATCATTGTTATTAGGATTTAAATATGTTTATAAATAACCCTCCTTTTATCTTCTCTAGAGCCATTTGGTGGAGTGAGGAACTTGAGGGTTACTGACTCAACCATCAGCACGCTGACTGCAGTGTGGGAGCCAGCTGAAGGCAATGTGGACGAGTACAAGGTCACCTACACTCCAGCGAGGGGTGGCCCCACAGATACGGTACTGCTCTCTCACCTCTCCAGCCATCATGTAACAGCTATGCTAAAGTGCGCCGACCACAGCTTGGCCAGACCGTGCTGTCGTCTGATTTTAATGCCGACTTACACATGCTGGCTTGTTATTATCTGTAGTTTGTATGGTGTTTTATTCAAATCAAGAAGAAAAAGATGGAGAGAATAAACAAAGAAGTTGTTCTTTATTAGTGGATGTTGCTGAAAATGTAGCTGTAATCCTCTTCCTCTTCCATCTGTTTAAGGCATCAGTTTGATTGGTTTCCATGGTTCTGTTGTCTTGGTCCACTTAATTCATGGGAGTGTTTCCTGTTGGGCAGCTAATGGTATCTATTACAGTCAGTGTTGTGGGTGTTGAAGACAGGGTCTTGTAGTTCAAAATAAGGCTGTGCTGGCAGTAAAGATATAAGATGCAACTGGTTGTGTGAATGTGGAACCATCAACCCACATTGTTACAAAATTGCCTTGTGTTTAGCAGCAGGGTTCTGCCTGATTTGGAGCAAACAGGGCGTGAATAGCGCTGTATTAAATAATCAGGAAAGCTGCAGTCCATGTGTGTTTGGCTCTCATGTGAACATGGAAAGGACCCTCTCCTGAATTGCTCTTTTCATTGACCTCATTGGAATTCATTGATGCTGTACAGCCAGTGCCAGAAACCTTTTGTCCTCTCAAGTGTCATTAAAATGAACCCTTCAGATAGATGAGGTATTAATACAAAATTTTACCTTTATGATTATGTTTCCCATGTGTTGTACTAATTTCCCCCTTTAATTGACCATTTATGGAAATAGATTGCCTTGCCTTTGGCACAGGCTGTGTCAGACTAATGTGGTTCTTCAATCTTACCCTGGACAGGACCAAGTCCCAGGAAGCATTACCCGCATTGTTCTGAAGAATCTGCAGTCGGACACTGAGTACACGGTTACGGTTGTGCCCGTGTATCCGACAGGTGACGGCAAGCAACAGTCAGAAAACGGAAGGACAAGTGAGTCACACTATCTGAACGCCACCCATGAAATCAGACATGAGCGCTGCTTGGGTCAAGCGTTCAGACGACTGAGCAATGACTTTGTAGTGTTTAGTGTTCTGTTTAATTTTGTATTGTATACTTAGAAGTCGGCAAATGGAAACAATCTGTTTTCAATAAAGCTGCATAACATTAAGTCAGTGCTTTAATAAAAGGAAAAACTTACATTTTCAGGGCCCATTGGTGGAGTAAAGAATTTGCAGGTCACCGACCCCACCGTGAGCACACTGAACGTGCGCTGGGAGCCGGCCGAGGGGGACGTGCGTCAGTACAAGATTACCTATGTTCCTGCAGCAGGGGGCGTGGAGGCTGTGGTATGTCTCTAAACTTTATTTCAACTGACACCTCTCTGACATGTTTAACTGCATTGTGACATCGGATCTGGTGCCTATTGATCGCATTAATTGTTGGAAACATGAGCAGATTCATTGAATCATTTTCTAATTCTTTACGAACAAAGGCCCAAACTGCTTGTTTAGGATACAGGGGAAAAGTCATTCTGTGTTTTCACCTCTGTGATAAAGCTTCCCCTTCTGTAAACAGGACACTGTGTCAGGAGCAACAACTTACACCATTCTTCGCAACCTCCAAGCAGATACGGTTTACACTGTGACAGTTGTTCCAGTTTACTCTGACAGGCATGGAATTCCCCAGTCTGACAGTGAGAAGACAAGTGAGTTTTAAAAGACAACCTTCCGAGTGTTCAGTGTATGCCATAAGATCGGTTTGTACGTCTTTGGTTATGTCTGAAAGATATTTAATTGTTCAGATTCTGCTGTTTCAGAATAAATTTTAACTAGTACCAGCTGTGTACCTAAAATAATATGACAAATGCATTCCAATTAAAAAAAATTAAAAAGGAATCCTGCAGTGTTTCTAAAGCAGAAGATGAACTTGAGTTAAACAGTGCTTTACAGTAAGTAGGTGAAGTGGTTTGGCATGTGACTCATGGTTTGATCAGCATTGTAAAAGCATGTACTCCTTCTCCTAGAGCCCCTTGGTGGAGTGAAGAATCTGCAGGTCACCGATCCCACTGTCAGCACACTCAATGTTCGTTGGGAGCCGGCCGAGGGGAACGTGCGGGATTACAAGATCTTCTATGTTCCAACTCCAGGCGATGTTGAGGACATGGTAGGGTTGAGTCATTTACCTGCACCAAAAAGTTCCATACATCCAAAATTCCACTGACTATGTTCTTCTGTTCTTACCTAAGTACAAATGTTTTCAAACCAATGTTAGTTTTCTCGACAAATTTAGATTTTGTTTTAGTCTTCTAACTGAAATTTCTTTTGTTTTAGTTACATTTTAGTCATTTATAAAGTTAGGTTTTTTGTTTTAGTAGACAAAAGTAAAGTACTTTGAGTCGACAAAATGTAGTTCTAGTCATCAAAGAAGTGAAAAAGATGGAAATCTTAATGCACTTTAATGTTTGTTAGCAAATGCCATTTCTCACTTTACACAGAAATAAAGCAAAGCCTCTCAAATGTGCATTGCACATGTAAGATAATTTGATATGATAACTGTATTCAGTGTAGAGAATGCTGCACTGACCACAAGGTCTTTCGAAATAAACATTTAGCATGTATTATGTTTCATTTTCCGAAACAAAAAAACAATAGTGAGACATGTATTTCTATCATTTTAAATAAGAAAAATGACAGAATTATGTAATTCTGTATAGCAAACTAATGGCATTGAATTATTATTTGTTACAGTTTCAATTTTGTCTTAATTTTTGTCATTGTTTAGTGTTAATGTTTAGTTTTTGTCACAGAAAAATTACATTGACAAATGTTATTGTTAACAAAATTTACACTTTGTCAAGTCGTATTAGACAATGTATTTTGTTGATCACTTTGTGATACTGATACTTTCTTTTTATTGCTGTCAGATGGAAAATTATTAAAGTAAGTCCCTGCCTGCACCTTCAGCAGTCCACATCGTTTACATTAAATACAGCAGCGCTGTTTCTTGTCCTAGTTTTTATGCTTTGAAATGCTGTGATTGGAAATTGTGTTGTTTGTTCAGCTCCAGGATGAGAAGAACCGGCTTTTGCTAGTTTAAAAGCCATGGAATGCTTGCTGTCACCAACTTTGGCCGAGGATGAAGCAGTTGCTCTTTCCTCTGTGCAGGTCATGGTGTCTGGAGGCACGACAAGAACGGTCTTGCGCGGTCTCCTCCCGGACACGGTTTACACGGTGTCTGTCGTTCCTGTGTACCCTGACACCGAGGGCAAACGCCAGTCTGAGAAGGGCAAAACAAGTGAGTGGGCATGACCAGCAAACTCCGTTATACCTCTGAGGTGCTTTTAATTTAATAAAATGTTTACATAACCTAAAGCGATACCATGCAATAAAATAGTATTCTTCAGCATTTTGTTATTGATAACCCTGGAACAATGTATTGGCATTAACAAAGGTAAGATGTGAAGAAGCAATGCCAGTGGCAATGGTGGAAAAGTTCACTGAGCAGGTATTAATGTATGCTGTTTAAGTAAGGGACGTTACACCAAAGCGCAGCATCTGGGTAAACCCAGAGACCAATCGGCAGTGTTTTGGGGTTTGTTCTTCTTTCAGGACCTTTGGGCGGGGTCAAGAACCTGCAGGTCACAGACCCCACTATCAACTCACTGAGGGTGACCTGGGAGCCTGCTGATGGTGATGTGCGACAGTACAACGTCTTCTACGTTCCTTCTACAGGGGGTGCGGAACAGCTGGTACGGAGCCCTTAGTTACAACATCACTAATTGGTTACTGTGATGAGACTGAATAGTAATTAACCATGAAATCTTGCCATTTAAAAATGCTTTGCATTGGTTTCATTCATCAGTGTTTACCTGTCAGAAGTGCAGTATGTAACGATCCTGTTTCTTCTACAGGAGCAAGTTTCTGGAATAACACTCAACACTGTGCTGCGCAACCTTAAACCCGACACCGTCTATAAGGTGTCTGTGGTTCCTGTCTATGTTGATGTAGAGGGAAAGAGGCAGTCAGAAAATGGAAAGACCAGTGAGTTTTGCACCTTGAATGAATAACAATTATTTTTCTCCTTGCCTTTGTGCCTGGCTCAAAACAGCCCCACAGAGCCCCGGCAGGAAATTTGAACTTACGAACTTCTATCTATACTATCTGATCTTGTGTCATAAGCAGGCTCATTCGGTCGTTCATACATGTTTCTTCTAACATTTTGAACAACTTTGCTTGTTTCGTTTCTCCTTCCAGAGCCCCTAGGAGGTGTGAAGAGTCTGCAGGTGACTGAACCCACGACTAGCTCTCTCAAGGTGCGCTGGGAGCCGGCTGAAGGCAACGTGCGCCAGTATCGCATATTCTATGTACCAACAGCTGGAGGAGCTGAGGACATGGTATGGCTGATCCTGACACTCTGCAACTGTTTAACATGGCATGCCAAGACTTTCTGAGATCTCTACATTTCTGAAGTGCTTCAGAATGTCATACGTTGAATTATTTGTATAGCTGGATACTGACTGGAATATTTTAAGGCAGACACCTTAAAAATAAAATAAGAACACCTCTGTTGTAACTTTTAATGTTTTGTGTCATATCCCATTACCCTACAATTCTGTAGTGGACAAGCCGTACCTCTTTAATGAAGCATGATGCTGCTGGTGTATTTTTGATAAACAGGAACAAGTCTCTGGGGGCACAACCAATACTGTTCTGCGAAACCTACTGTCGGATACCCTGTACACAGTAACCGTGGCACCAGTGTACCCTGAAGGCGAGGGCAAGCGCCAGTCCGAGAAAGGGAAGACACGTAAGTAACCAGCGCCTGCAACTGTGAGTTGCTCAATAAAAAAGCTGGAGATGAGAAGTTTCACGGCTCTTCTGCCCTTGGACTCAGGCCAAAGGTATCACCTCACAAAATGTCTGGGAAACACATAGAAAGTCAAAGTCTGGCACTGATGGGAGGCGCACAGACTTTGTGTGTCGGGGTGAAAGCAGTGTCTCACAGCAGTGCAGCATCTTGGGGCGAACAAATGGGATGAACTTCAGTTTAAATGCTGCGTTTTCCAATAATGAAGTGTGTGGGCGGACCTGGGAGGGGGGGTACTAATGCTACACTTTCTGATTATAAGAAAGCTGAGTACAGTTTCCCTCCAAGAAAATAGAACAAAGGGGTACTTCAATTCTCCATCTGTTTTTTTCCCCACTGACCTCCTGCTTTATAGCTCCATGGGCCCTGATTTGCATCAGCCCTGTTGTGTTCCGTGCTCAGTCAGCAAAATTTTGGATGTTAGCGATTCTAGTTCATGAGTTTTGGACTCATGGATCTTTTGTGTCAAACAGTCTGTTGGTACATTCCAATAGTCTGCTGTATTTTACAATTCAATGCATATGTTATTATATTATGGCCGTAGATAACCTGTGCAATTATATGGGCCTTCTACTTTTTTGGCTCAATTATGAGTTGCTACATTTTCAAAAGGGAACACGTTTCTATTACTTTTCCTGTTCTGTTATAAATATCGTGAATAACAAGCTAAATTTAATTATATAGGGTCATATTTTATTGTACCTTAAAAGACAAAATCCTGAACAATATAAAAGGACATGTACTTTAGTTTTCAAGGCAAGCCAAAAAAACATTTAGTGGGAATTGAAACAACTGTACTCTTCTCAGGCCTAATACTTTGGCCATATAATGAAGTTACGTGCCATCAGAAGTGTTTAAGAACACAGAGTAATGCTGTGAGCTGTGTTTTGATGGGCCAAAACTCACTACTTATCATATTTAGATGTATTTGGGTCTGGGAAAGCATAGCCCCAGTGCTCAGTGGCTACATCTTTACAGATTCGTGGCACAGTCGGACTTAGTCCGTTTCCACAGCAGGCATGGTGTACCACATGGTCATTTTATTTCCATAGTTAATCCAGCAGCACCCCATGAGCTTGTCACTTTCCCCGAATTAACAATATGGCCCTTTTCTTATTTTCCTACAGTGGCACGTATACCACCCCGTAACATCAAGGTGTACAATCCCACTCCCAACAGTCTGAATGTGCGTTGGGAGCCTGCCACTGGCCAGGTGCAGCAGTACCGGGTGAACTACGCCCCACTGAGTGGAGTCAGGCCTTCGGAGTTTGTGAGTACCACAGTTGGAGGCTGGTCTTGGTGGAAGACAAGTGTAAAAAGTGCATACTGTGGTGGGGTCAGGAAGTAACTTTTATGGGGGTCAGGCATGATTGAAATGCAGGGTAACAATGTCCTGTAAATGTGTGAGGGTAAACCATGGTAACAACTGTGTCACTGAGAAAAAAGGGTGGGGGGAGGGTTCAACCTGTTGCACTCTGGACCATAATGTACATCATAATGTACAATGAATTTAGGGGCGAGGCTGGTTAAGCTTTCCTGTGCTGGAAAATGAGCGCAGTGAAGACTCAGCATGATGGAGCTGACTGTAGATGTGTCTGACACAGGAGGGTATTGACCACAGTATCGTCGCTCTGTACTAGGCGTTGACCCTTATAATAGTACTAGACATAGCTACACTATGTGATTACTTTCCCAGTTGACCTCTTCAGACAATATGAGTTTATATTTGAGGAGGGTGTTTATCAACGAGTTGAACTTAATTGGACTTTCTGGAACAGTCTGTGAATGAAGCAGTTTTGTGTTTGTCACAAAGCAAATTTTAAAGTACCGCTAAGCTTCCTATGACAGTTGCAATGCACATGTGCAAGAGGTATTAGTGGAAAGACGTAAGAGAAAAATGTTACTGGAGAAAAGGGATGACTCTTGTGTTGAAGAGACCTGTTATACTGCCATTGTTCCAATAGAGGGGAAAGTCAATGTTGATGCTTTACTTTTTCCAAAGCTATCTTTGCCAGGGTCACAGCATGAATATTTGATAGTTCTTTGCCATTTGATTTTGTGTTGTATTTACAGGAGAATAGCACATGCTGTCCTGTAACTAAAACCTGTCTTTGAGCAGCTTTGCTTGCTTAGTGTAACTCAAGCATTTGGCATGGCCAGTTTTTTATTCAGGATCATATTGAGTATGCAGGTAGTTCTGTATGACTTCTCTTTCTTCTCTGTAGATGCTGCTCTATGTGATCAGGTGTGCTGGAGCAAACGCATCTTTTAGCAGACATATTTTGATGTTAAATGTCTGGCAGTTAATGCATGGAGAAAATATTAGTTTTGGCATTAGTAGTACTGACCGCATTACTTATGGTAATGGCTGGGTGAGGATGAGATCTTGGTGTTGACAAATAGATCTGTCTTTGTGATGTCGCTCCCAGTTGTCCCAGTGATGTAATTATGTACATTATCAGTGCCAAGTGAGCACCATTTCCAGCCTAATCTTTGCCT
This sequence comes from Chitala chitala, assembly GCA_025773905.1. Classification (NCBI taxonomy): domain Eukaryota; kingdom Metazoa; phylum Chordata; class Actinopteri; order Osteoglossiformes; family Notopteridae; genus Chitala; species Chitala chitala. Next base: position 165,293 of record JABJVR010000034.1, on the reverse strand, counting down.
CTTTGCTCATGGACATGCGTTTGTGAACACAGAGGATGTTTAAAAATTCCACAGCACAGGAATGTGGTAATGAACGGTTCCTTCTGTAGGTCCTGGTTCCAGGAAACCTCAACAACGCATTCCTGGACCAGCTCATTCCTGACACTCCATACTCGGTGGATGTGGTGGCTCTCTATGCTGATGGAGAGGGCGTGGCTATGAAAAGTGACGGCAAAACACGTGAGACTCTTGTCTCTCCTCAGACATGTCTGATAAGAACCAAAATGTTCTAGTATTGAAAGAGTTCATAGAAAATTTACAGCCATGTTTTCTAAGCATGCATCTTTCCCTCTGACTCTCCAATAATCAAATGTTATAAATCCACACATACGGTGTTAGCACATGTAAATTTTTAGCACAGTGACTCAAGTACAAGCACCATGACACCAATGCAGTAGATTGCAGACAAACTTTACTGCAGTGTTTGTTTTATACCATGATGTGGAATCATTTTAAATGGTCAAAGGGTGTTAATTTGTGAAACTTCAAGGCAAAACACAGGCTTAAATGTTAAGCACTCACTTTAATCTATGGCTGTTCTAAAAACAAACTAAAAAAAAAACAAAGCCCTCGTGGTAAAAGGAGATGCATGTATGTAAATGGATCATTGTTGTCGTTAATCATAAAATGATCCTTCAGGAGTCCCTCTGTGCTGTGTGAGGTGCCTGATACCACCTGGTTGTGGGTTGTTTCCATGTGACCACACACTATGTTGTCGTGGTATTTGGTGTATGTAACTCTTGCTTGTTGATGCGGCAGTTCCACGGGGTGGTCCCAGGAACCTGCGTGTGTTTGGTGCCACCACCAGCACTCTCAACGTAGCATGGGACCACGCTGAGGGGCCCGTACAGCAGTACAAAATCTCCTACGCACCCACCACCGGAGACCCCATCACAGAGTTTGTAAGTGACATAAACATGCAAGCTTTTGGGCTTTTATAATAAAGGAATACGGTTGCCGGTGTTGCTTTGTGATGGGTTGGATTTTGGGGAAACTGGATATTTCAACAGCATTAAAATTTTTTTTTTTTATTGAGGTAGCCATGGTTAGCATGTCACGGTTGGGACGTCCACAGAACATAGAGATGATTTATTTGGACTAAGTTTGAGCTTTAATTAAATTTTATTAAAGTTCTCATTGATGTCAATGTTACACACACTTCAGGAAAATATACAACCCAAATAAAATTCAGTAGAGAATCTACAGTATTGTACATTGCAGTTTAATTAGGAGTCAAGACAACTGATATTTTGTTACTGTTTTGGAAGGATTTTAGTGTGATAAACTAAAGTCTTGCCAGGGAAGTAAACAATGAAAAGACTCTTAAACAATGATTATGAGATACATTTGTGGCTGGAGTCCCAGAATGTATTTAAGATTTGGAAAGCTCCTGTGATGGACACCTTTTGAAGAGACTCTGCTGCCTGGAGTCTGCTGTTCAGTGCCTTATGACATAACAGTGATAAGCGGCATGTTTGAGTAGGAACTCGTTGTTCTGTTGGTGTATAAGCAAGGTTGCACCATGACAGTGACCAGGAGGGCTGAGTTTCCCTGATGTATATTCACAGGCCGTTGTCCCTGGGAACAGAAACAACGCTTTGCTGATAAACCTTCAGCCTGACACTCCTTACAGCATTAATGTGGAGGCCATTTACTCTGATGGACCGGGGGGTAAACTGACAGGAACTGGGCGAACGGGTAAGTAACTCAGCTCCCATTATCAGTTTCATTTCGTTACTTTGTTTTTCAGCTTATTGTGGGAAGCTGTCAAGGTCAATATTATTCAGTCAATAAACCAGTTTATTTAGTTACAGTTCAAGGACACAAGACACTTTTGATCCCCATCCACCAATCGTTCACTCCGCTTCGCCTCCCCTCCACCCACGACCCACCAGCGTGCACAGTGGGAGAGGTGCACCAGACTCTTATCAATCTGGCATGTCCTCACTTTGGGTGTTTCAGGCTGAAAAGCTCTGGGCTCAGGGGAGTTCAAAAAACAGGCCCCAGGAACACTTCAGCCTCTGACAAAAGTCAACACGCGTTATGCATGTTGCAACACAGTTTTTTGCATTGTGGCTCAGGCTAACTGGAGTTTGGTGCTAGGCTGTTTAGAGTGAACCTTTCTCCACAGCTGCAGCTGCCCATGGTTGTCATCAGGAGTAAAATAAATATGGGCCACTCACACGTTTTAATTGGCATCACTTATAAACACTGGGTGACATGAAACAGCCGTATCATCAAGCTCTACAGCTCGTGCGGCAATAATGTGGGTCTGTTTCTTGCCAAATGTGTTGTATGGCCAGTCACGCATTCTGGCTGCTAATTTTTGGGAATGATAAAAAAAAAACTGACATGTGCCCTGTTCTGTTCTGTGCCCAGTTGGTCTCCTGGAGCCCAGGAATCTGCGCGTGTCAGATGAGTGGTACACTCGCTTTCGCGTGTCCTGGGATCCATCACCATCTCCAGTCCTGGGGTACAAGCTTGTCTATCAGCCCACTGGTAAGCTCAAACCCCAGGTGGTGTGTGCATGTATGTGTGTGTGTGTGTGTGTGTGTGTGTGTGTGTGTGTGTGTGTGTGTGTGTGTGTGCGTGTGTGTGCAAGAATGCAGCTGTTTTAGATTAGGTACATAGCTAAAGCTCATAGTAATGCTGCAAGTCACTCACAGCTAAAGTCCATGCAGAAATGAAGATGACGTCACTAATATGTCATACTAAAGTCTATTTTAGGAGAGGTTTGTTTTTAAGCATGCAAACACAATGACTAACCATGTTTGGTTTTATCTTTTCAGATAAGGACGAAACCTTGGAGGTGTTCGTAGGTGACGTCACATCGTACACTCTGCACAATCTCCTCCCTGGCACCACGTACGACTTGAAGGTCTTTGCTCAGTATGATGCGGGCACCAGCGGAGCACTTACTGGACAGGGGACTACATGTATGTGCTCACTGGAGTCAGGCAGACAACTCATAATGTCAATTAAAATCATTGCGTTGGTTCGACTCTGTCCATGTGGCTTGTGTTCAGACGATCATTTTTGTGGAGCTTTTTTCCATCTCGGGGTGCAGTTGTCACAGTGTTCCACAAACCATCTTCTTTTTCCGCAGTGTACCTTAACGTCACCAACATTGAGACGTTCAACATTGGCTATGACAAGTTCTGCATCAAGTGGAGTCCTCACCGAGCAGCCACTTCTTACAGAATAAAGCTGAATCCTGATGACCGTATGCATCTCGCCATGCTAAATTAAAATCTTAAAATCTGTCACTGGGTGGATATTGCCCAGGTTTAAATTGCATGATCTGAAATATTCACAAATGTGAAATTTTGTAACCACAAGTAATATGTCAGATGGTTATGAAAGTAACTGTAGAAATATTCAAGGTTTTGAGGGTTTGTAGACAGTTCATTGTTAGATTATTATACATAAGCAGAATCAGTCATTTCATTTCAAAAGCACCCAAACACCACTTTTATTGGCATCACTCATTTATTGTTTTCTTTTAATCTCCTTTTAATGCTTTCAAATACATCTGTTTTACGTTCACACTGTGGCTCTAACTATTAGAAATGGAACGGAATATTGGAATATTTAAGTCTGTATATGGTAGTCATTAACCGTCCAGGCAGGAAAGGTTTCCCAAATTGAGCCAGCTTTGTGAGAAGGCAGCTGTTGGACTGAGTCCCCCCTGAGGTCCAACAGAATGTGTTGTTAACATTCTAATATCCCCTTTACAACACAGAGTGCTCAGATATCAGAAGAAAAGACGGATTAAACATTTGATTGAAAATACACAGAAAAAGCCAAGTGCATAAAAGTCTGAGTAAACTTCAATACCAAAATGTGGAAAAGCTTAACCCAAGAACTGATATAAGATGTACTCTCACGTTATAACACAGTCTAGTTAAACCATAATTCAGGTGATCTGCATAGTTTAAAATTTGATTGTCTGGCAGTAGTTGTTTTCAAGATTCTGTTTTTTCAAACTTCTTTCCAGTGACCAGATGTTCAGTTAGGGCTTTGAACCAACAGAAGGAAGTGTGGTCAAATGTGACCTAACTTGTTTGCCTCTTATTCTGCAGCATCCAGCAGGGGTCAACAGGAAATCACCATCACAGCAGGGCAGGCTCAGTACTGCTTCGAGGGCCTGTCTCCAGAGTCTTTGTATACCGCCACGGTGTTTGTTCAAACCCCCAATCTCGAGGGACCAGGAGTCAGTGCAAAAGAACGAACTTGTAAGTGCTGACCCTCTCAACCGAGTTGTTTTATTCTGCTGGATGAAGTGTAATAACAGGAAACATGTTGTGAAAGCTACAGTTGGAAATGTCTTCTGCTCATCCACAGTGGTGAAGCCCACAGAAGCACCCACGCCACCCCCGACCCCTCCACCACCTCCCACCATCCCCCCAGCCTGGGCTGGTGAGGACTAAACACATTACAGCAGGAGATGCACTGAGAACAAAACCTCAGCATGGTGTTCACGCTCTCTCTCCACAGCCTGGTGCTGGTGTGGTAGAATTGCACAAGACGCGCAGTCCCATACCTCTAGAAAGGTCACAGGGTATTTTTTGAAACACTAAGAGCTAAAGAAGACTGACAATGAAATAATAAGAACTGACTTTGTTTTTGCTGTTTTGAACTTTCGTACTGGGTCTTTGCGATTAGACCCACACACTGTAACTGCAGTGGACTCAGGGTAGTACCTGTTGGTAATCACAGTAAACTCTTGCAATTTTCCAATGACTGCGTGTCTTGTTGCTATTTTACTGCAGAGAAGACCTGCCCAGACAAGTATACTTTTTTAAATTAGACCTTTTCTATATTCCTTTGATGTCTGAGAGACATTATAGAACGCTGAAAATTGGTGTGATTTCGACAGGGACAGTGCCTGCTTCGCTAACTGTTAAAGAGAAAAAGACCTTAATGACTATTTATTTCCACCCCTTATGGGCTTCAGATTTTTTTCTTTTCTGCTTATTTTGCTTCAGGAAAGCCTGACCATTGAAACCAGTAATTGCCACTCATGTTTTTTTTCTGTTAATAAGGTTGAGTTCAGAAATTCCACATCTGAAATGGTGAAGATCACATGTTGCTGTTAGCATTGTTGTGCTTTACTGCTTATCCCAGTGGAACAGCAAATTAATCCACTTTTGCCTTTCCACAGTGTGCAAAGGTGCCAAGGCAGATGTGGTGTTTCTCATCGATGGCTCCTGGAGCATCGGCGATGACAACTTCAACAAGGTGCTGCAGTTTGTGTTCAGCACCATTGGAGCCTTTGATGTCATCAGCCCGGCAGGCATGCAGGTTTGTGCCGCATCATCCATTGTTTCCAGCACAGTTCCCAATTATGGCAGGAAACCAGTGTTTGCAGATCCAACCAGCTGACCTAGTCTTTTTTTGGGAAAAGGTGTCTTTTGTGCAGTTCAGTGATGAAGCGAAGACAGAGTTCAAACTGAACACATACCATGACAAGGGCACGGCTCTATCAGCCCTTCAACTCATCAGCTACAGGGGAGGCAACACCAAGACAGGTGTGTGTCACTCTGCTCTTCATCTGCTCTGTGTTCCCTATGTGCCACAGCTAGTGAAGCATCCTGCTGAACCACTGGGTATCCTAGCAGCATTTCTAGGTCCCCACATCATTGTGGAACAAGATCTGATGAATTCACTCTTGCAAAATTTTTTTTAACTGGTTAGTGATCTGTTTTTTGTTCAGGAAATGCTCTTCAGCATGTTGGTGAGAAGGTCTTCAGGTCGGACAATGGCATGAGAAGAAACGTGCCAAAGGTCCTAGTTGTTGTCACAGATGGCCGCTCGCAGGATGAAGTAAAGAAAAATGCAGCCAAATTGCAGCAGGCTGGTAAGGCTAAAAGCCTTAAGGGTCTTATCACGTTCATAGGCACTGATGAAACTGAACATAAACACAGAAATGGGATGTGGCAAGCACTTTTTGTGTGCACATCCTTCAGGGTACAGCGTGTTTGTGGTTGGAGTAGCAGATGTGGACTACACAGAGCTACAGAACATGGGAAGCAAGCCCAGCGAGAGGCACGTCTTTGTCGTGGATGACTTTGATGCTTTCGCCACTATTCAGGATAACCTAGTCACATTTATTTGTGAAACTGCAACCTCAAGTAAGATTTTTTTTTTACCCAGACCACAAGATAAAGATTTCTGTCTTCACAGTTTCTTATTTCCATGAACAATCCTGTCTTTATTGATGCCAGTTTTCCCACCCAATTTTTAGGTTGTCCGTTGATTTTCCTCAATGGGTTTACGTCCCCAGGTGAGAGACTGTAGAGTAAATATCTGAACACATGCTGTTTTATGGACCAAAGGATTTCATCCTGTGTCTACATTAACTTGACATCTGATTTAAACTCTGCCTTATCTTTTATTGCAGGCTTCAGGATGCTTGAGGCTTTCAATTTAACAGAAAAGACTTATGCCTCTGTAAAAGGAGTTTCGATGGAACCTGGCTCATTTAACAGTTTTACAGCCTACAGACTGCACAAAAATGCATTCCTGTCACAGCCCACAAAGTAAGTTCGCCTGTGTTTGTGGATTGTTGCTAAGGTTTCTCTCCGCTTTGCTTTTCTCCTGTATGGTTTTGGTCATTATGCTAATGGTTGTCTAGAGACCTACAATGTTCATTCCTTTTGATAATATTGTCTGTGGGCCTTAGCCTTGTTTATTTGTTATTACAGATTGTTGAATTGTGAAAGGCTCACAGTTTTTGTTGCTGTAATTTTCAGAAGGAAATTTTCTTAACCATTAATCATATTCATTAAGACAACTAAAGGCAGACGGCAAACAGCAAAGTAAATACATCTCTGTGATAGAACAATATACAGTAATAATCATAAGTTTACATACCCTTGGCAGAATTCACAATGCAGAGGAAGCATGACTATGAAATGTTTTCTATTAGTAATTTCTGCAGTTTGTCATTGCAGAAATTAACATTTATTACATTAATTACAATAATAACTGAAATTACAGAAATTCCCTCAATATGTGATAGGGGTGTATGAATGTATGTACAGAACTATAATAGCATTCTACAAACCTGTATTCCATAACTGTCTCTAAATTTATCATCAGTATCTGATTATATGTTTGCAAATTTAAAAACACTGAAAAACCTCACATTGTTGTAGACATTAATATGTCCATGTTACGTTATTGTTCACTCAGACATATTGTCTAAGTTTGTGCAATAGAAGAGGTCTAGAAGAAATTTGCTCTGAATTTTGGTTAGTCTCTGTCTCTTGATAATTCATACAACCTCTGGCTGTACCGGTTGTGGTTAAGACTAAACCCAAAGTTGCACTGGATGTGGTGCTGGATCCTCAGTTCTCCTCCGTTTACGGGGCCTATTCCATTCCTTGTGCTCACAGGGAGATCCACCCTGATGGCCTGCCGCAGACCTACACCATCATCTTGATGCTTCGGCTCCTCCCTGACTCACCCACCGAGGCGTTTGATGTCTGGCAGATCTCCGACAAGGCCAACAAGCCCGAAACTGGCATTACGGTCGACTGTAAGGATCGTTCTTCTTTCGCATTTTTGTGGGAGAGGCTGCTCCACAGCTGGGCTTTTCGAAGTTGCCTCGGATCACCGTCTGGTGAAACAGCTCTCTAAGATACTGGCTTTTAATGCCTTCCAGATCCCGGAGCTGCTTTGGTTTGTCTTTATAGACACATAAGAACATAGCCGTCCCGTGCAGAAATGCACGTCTGCTCTGCCTGGCTTTGCTGAACAGTGCAGCCAGATGCCTTTGCATAGATGCAGCCTTCACATTTCTTATGTGCTGGGCAGCTAGGGCTATTCTTCATTGTGGGGGGTTGGGGGCTTTGTATCATCTGATTTAGAATGAGTTTTTTTATTTTTTTAAGCTTAGCTTGACAGATGGCTAGTGGGTCACTGGGAAGTCCTCTGAAGGCCATGTCTCGTGCATTTTTCTCTAGCTTCCAGCAAAACCATATCATTTTATAACAAAGACACTCGTGGGGAGATCCAGAAGGTCACATTTGATCATGAAAGAGTGAAGAAGATCTTCCACGGAAGCTTTCACAAGGTAGGAAGACACCTCTGGGCTTTTCTTTCCTGGGGGCACAGAATACCCCACATTCCTGTAACATCACGTATCCCAGACTCTGTGCCTGGCACACAGCTGTGGACATGTGCAGCCTTGTGTTATGTTCCTGTGTTATGCATGCAGCACAAGTGGTGTAGTCAGCTGATAGTGGGAACAAAATGAGGTGTGCCTCATATGTTTTCAAATGTCCAGCTGTGTAGAGACATTCCTAAAAACACCCAGTTTTATTGGGTAAGAGTCATAGGGTCAGGAATATGCAGTTGTTGACTATTGCATTATGGAAAGCCATAGATGTTAATGACTTTGTAAACTGGTGCTTGGAAACACTACCAGATCAGGAGATCTAGATAGCGACAGATGCAAGTAAATTTCAGTGTGTTTGGCAATATGTGATATAGGAATGAAATAATTTATTTATACATTGCTAAATCAATTAGGTATTATAAAAAACAATAATTAGATTGCCTATGTTATTACAGGTATTTGTTCTGCAACCTGCAATATGTTACTGAGCAAACAACAAGTTCAAGTATACACTAAAACCTTCATTGTAGTAAATGGTGACAGATGCATTGAAAGGTTCTCTAAAAAGTAATAAAATGAAATTTGAAACAGTGCAGTTAAATGGTCCTCTTTGTGTTCCTCTGCTGCTTAATAAAGTACCGATGTCACATGTTTATGGAATTTAAAAGCTACGTAATATTACTAACATCCAGTTGCAAAAAGCAGAATTGTTTTCAAATTAAGTTTGCCATTTTTATGTAAGAAAACAACTGTTTTTAATTTATTTCCAAACATGGACAGAAAGAGAAGTGGTTGTGTGTTTAGCTTAAAATATGACTGTAAAGACAATGTTGTGACAAGTAGTTTTTGAAGTAGCATTGGTCTTGCTTGACTCAGGGACAGGAAAGGCTGACTGGGGCAGGGGGTGGGCTACCTGTGTAAAGGAGGGGGGTGCTGGAGAGTGGTGAGGATTTTTGACATGTGTGGCACAGATAGGGGCTGCCTGAACTGCTTGGTAGCATGTGGTTTTATGACAACCTCTCAGACCTGTACTGTAAAGTAGTGCAGCTCCTGGCCCCTGACTGTGGAAAGTTTTGGGTCACTACTGCAGCTCTTAAACAATGACATCACAAGGCTCAACAATTGCCAGCCTGGAGGATTTCTTCTTTCTTCTCTTTTTGGCGGGTTCAGTGAGTTAGCCATGCCCCTGGTAGCTAACCGTAGGGCAGATATTGCCGTTGCTCTGCTCCTTGTGGTCTATCTCCTGGCACTGGGGTTTATGGGCTGTATTAGGGGTGTGCGTGTCTGGCGTCTTATGTACCATGCAGAGTGTCTGCTGCCAAGGTTCCCAGGCCTGCAAATTGACCACTCAGCAACTTATTTTCATCAGGGGAGTACAACAGCCAAATTGTGCTGTGTTTGCCGTAGGCTCAGGGTTGTACTTGGTATGGTGCTACCCGTGAATCTGTAGTGTACAGGGAATAAGGACATTTCTAATAAGTCTCAGGACAGTGTTTATGAAGGAAAGTACATTCAGGCACTTGTCTCTGAGGAACTACAATTGGTTTCTGTAGGTTAATTACATATTTGGGGTGTGCAGCTACATTTTAAACTGTGAAAGGCACGTGTTGGCTGTGAAGAACCCGTACGTACACAGAGAGCCGACCTAAAGCTGGGTAGTTAGACTCTACACCGGTAATGATTTCTCATCATTATTGATCATCATCATCATCACTCCTTTTTTTACTTGCATATCAAACACAAATATGCATTACGAATAAACTAAGAACTGAAAGCAACATTGCCAACTCTTCTTAAATGTCTCAAGCATTTACGTTGATTAAAGCTTTTAATTAAGATAAAAACTACAGAGACAGGTCCTAAGCACCAAAGTTTATATACCTTAATTTCCCTTCCATTTTTATTTCTGGATGGTCACAGGTCTACAAATTCTGGAAAGTTTTAAAAAAGCAAATGTTGGTGCTCAGTGTGCCAACTCTCACACATGACTGTTTTCCAGGACTTCAGGATTTGCTTCAGCACATGGCACAAAAAAAGATTCATTGTGTTTGAATCACGCTGTGGGTTTGTTCCATTGGGCAGTGAGTAAAAACATCATCAGCTGTTATCAGTATGACTCACCACTTGTGATGTCTGCGGGACAAGCCCTGTTTAAGCCTTTGTAATCCTACCTGGTGTAACCGACTTCTTAAGGAATAGTTATTTAACCTTTAATTAATCAACTTGCTGTGTCATTTCTTGTTCTTGGCTCTCTGGTTGGAATGTACCAAGGGTCAGATAATAAAATTCAGAAAAATGTTCAGCAATCACACACCCCCCTATGCCTGGACATCTTTGTACTGAGCACAAATGTCAGCTCAGTATCAGAAGAGGGGTTGGGAGCACTGGGAGGGACCATGATGGATAGAGTGGTCCCTGGCTCACCTGTCGTGGGGAAGAAGAGTTCTAAAAACCTCTGCACATTCCTTTCTGGCTCATGTTGTATACGCTTCGGATATCAGCTACTGGATAAAGGTTCTGTTGTTTTTCCAACTACTTGCAGTCAAATTTTTTTTTTATTGTCCTGTAGTTTGTGAGTTTGATGTGGTTTCCTGGCTTGCAAGCATATTTTTGAAATTCAATATTTTCCTGACAATAAAATTGTAATTTTTAGAAGCCATATATCTAACGGCAATAGTCCATGACGGCATTTGCTGCTGAAGGAATAGACCTGCTGGCACATGTGCTTTCAGTTAGGGCCTGGGTAGCGTGATAATAATTAGTTTGTTTTCATAATGTAATATGATGCTTTGTGGATAATAAACTGGTGAGCCTGTGACCTTTTGAATTGGCTGTACCAAAAATAAATAAATTAAAAATCTGTAATGCCCTGCCAAGGAAAATAAAGCAAGACGCTGACATATTTCACGAAAACCCACGCAGGGCTGAAAGCAGTGCAGCCAAGGCTCAGACAGGAGTACTTATGGAAAGGCATTTCCGATTGTAGAGGTCGGGAACATCTCTGAGCTAAAAGGACAGTGTGACAGAGGAATGGGATTGGGAATACAACTGTGGTACATGGACTGGGATTGATGTGGAGAACACTATGACTTATACAGGTTCACAGAGTATAAGATTTAAATAAAATTAATATTGGTGTTATATGTCCAAATGAGCTACAGTTGAGTCTTCTCCTTGCTTTAGTTTGGTGAATATTACATGTCTCTCCCAAATCTAAAGTTTGGCCAGGTTCTTGGCTGGCATGTGGGTGGCACGGTAACATCTGCTGCAGTACCGTAGATAAGCGGCCATTATCGTATTGTATGGTAGAGTCCCAACTCAGATCAAAAGTGCACGGTGGACTTGGAAAGGATGAGCAATGCAGAGTGAGACACAGTGATATCATCAGCTCATGGGGTTTGGAAATTCAGAGTGCATCGGCCACACACTTCAGAGTGCACCGGCCACACACTTCAGAGTGCACCACATGTTTACAGTATCTGTTACACAACAACAAAATGGGGCGGTATTAAACAGGGCTTAATGTAAAGCAGTTGTAAAGGCACATGTTTTTTTTTTTTTTTGCTGTAACAATTATGAGAAAATGACTGATACTGAGTTAACCGGCTCTGTCTTACCACTAGTCTCACCTTACAAATTTTAGTCAGAAGATTCATGACTGAGATATGATTGTGGAGCTGAGCCTTCTGATACTTTTATGCCTCTATAGGGCATACTTTAAATTTTGAGATGCTCTCGCCATATTTTGAGCCTTTTGTCTTCACCATTTGCTGATTTATCCTGCCGAGACACACTGTTCCTCTGCTCATTCTTTAGAGGACTCCTCACATGGGAGAGAAACAGGGGAAAACAAAAAAAAAAACAGAAGGGTCAATATGACCTTCTGCTAGAGAGACTGGTTCACGTTGACTTTAAAAATAGTGCTGTCTATGGGGTGTTCATACATCTCATCCTCCAAGCACAAGCGGACCTCCAGCTAAGTTTTAGTACAAAAATGGCTTTCTTCAGCATGAAGCAGACCCATATTGTTTCTTTCTTTGTCTTCACAGCTCCACATCCTCGTGTCTCCCACGAGTGTGAAGCTGAACGTGGACTGCCAGGAAGTAGCAGAGAAGCCGACAAAGGAAGCTGGAAATACTTCCGCCGATGGCTACCAGGTCCTTGGCAAAATGTCCAAGACTATTGGAGCAAAGGGAGACTCGGCGACAGTGAGTAAAAAGTTGACGTCTTCACTGACTGTGTCATCTCTGTCCACCCGCCACCCCGCTAAATCGGTGTTTGTGGAAAAGCTGATGTCGATGCTCTCAGATATTTCGCTCTCTTTATCATGTTTTGACAATCATTCTTATATGGCCAGAAAGGCAGCTATTATAGCCCTTGGAGGACACACACACAGGACTTACTCAAATGGAGGCTTATCCCTTGGCTCAAATCTGTGTTTTTGTTTTCTCGTCTGTGTGCTCTTTGATACTTGCACATGACGTCTCCTCTTGACCATTTTTTTTTTTGTCTCGCAGTTCCAGCTCCAGATGTTTGACATTGTCTGCAGCCTGGGCTGGGTGAGCCGGGACAGATGCTGCGACTTGCCTTCCATGGTAAGGGAAGCTAGGCTTGACCTTTCTCCTTGTTCGCTGCCCCAGTATCGCCAAAAGCAGAGGTGGGGCTTCCACCGTGATATCCTGATTGCATGATGGCAGTCCTGCCTCCTATTACAACAGAGAGAAAAAAACCAACAAACAAAACACTGATATGATAAATTGCCTGAAACTCCTCACGTTGGGATTTTAGTGTCTGAAACACAATTTGCAGAGCTCAGATTGTGTGCTTTTTAGGAAAACATCCAGCATGTACCTCTTGGACCTATTTCCTGAGTTGTATTGCAGTGCAGGATAATGACTATATTTAAACAGTCCAGCTGCAACTTCAAACAGTCTGCAGATGAAAATGATGTCACTCACTGGCAGGCTGTTCTTCCACCAGCCATTAGCAGAGGAAGTTAAAGAGGTTGACTGAAGCATCTGAACTATGAACCGGGCTGAGCGCATAAACAGAAAAGGAAAAAGCTATACCAACAAAATGTATTCAGCTGTAATAAACCTTACGCTGAGTCAGGGCAGCATTGATGGATAGTTCAGGAACGATGATCCCAACTCTGGTCTTTCCTGTTCCTCACTCCAAAGCCCCTTTGAAATCTCAGGAAATGTGCACAACTCAAAAAAAAAAACATAAATGCTTGGGAACATAATAATCACTGTTTTAGATTTTTAAAAATTGTTCCCTTTTTTGGTGTTATGCTTAAATTTTTATTGTGTTCAAACCTAGCACATTTTGCCATCAGTTTTTGCTTTGTGCAGATGACAGTAATACTCTCATTTAATGTTGCATCCCGTTTATTCTGTATATAAAATAACAATACAACCAGTCATAAACCTCTTCTTCACCAAGGCCATGAAAGCATACAGTGCTTGCTCTTAGTATTACCAATAAATGTAGCAATTGTTCTGTGTTATAAGTGGAAAATACAGTGGGCTTTGTTTCTACACTGATTTTATCAGATGTTCAAATAATGAATGTCTGTAACAATGTTTTGCCCAAATTGTGAAGTATGAATCATTGCATGTATATCATTATCTCATGTCAGTAAATGTTTTAAAGGGAACAGTTTATCTTCTCTATTCATCAACTGCACAAACAGATGACTGATGCCGTGTGTTCAAAGTCCAAAGCTTTCTGCGTTGTACTTGTCTGGCCTATGTAATCGATATATTAGTGAGCCATCTCTACAACTGCCTCTCCACAGAGCCCTGTGGTTTATGGCCGCTGTCGTTGCTTAAATGTTCAGCTTCATTATGCTTTTCGTCTGCATTCCATTATGCTGCTTCACAACTCATCTTGTGAAGTGTGGATCAACACTGTTCCGTTTGGAAATGGAGCAGCAGTTCTGCTTCTGTCCTCATAGCATTTGGATGGGACATGGCATCTAAGTGCTGTCCACATAAAGACAGGGAGAACATAAGAGGAGAAGCTGGCATAATGTGGATGCCACACATGTGCTAGTAGCACTCTGATATTATTTTTTCTTACTTTTCTCTTTCCTCTTTGTTACAGAGGGACGAGTCAAAATGTCCAGCCCTTCCTAATGCGTGCACGTGCACAACCGACAGCATGGGACCCCCTGGCCCTCCCGGTCCTGCGGTAAACATATTTCATGTTTCTACCGCTTAGCTTTCACATAGCTTTAAGACAGTGCAAAGTTTAAGGTTGATAATGTGGTTGAGCTTTTGCATATAAATGAACAAAAACAGTGACATTTTTTTCACTTTAATTATTGCAGCTTGGTTTTGCATGCAAAGTGTAGCTATTGTTGTCCTGTTTGCCTTCAAGCAAGCAAGCTGTGTGAAAAAGCGATGAACATTAAGGGATAAAAAATTGATTTGATGAAATCCCAGCTGATAAAGGCCAGAGGGCTGAAGAGCTGTGCCAAAGTATAGCCAAGAGTGTGAATTACAATGAAGAATCGCTGCATTTGACAGCCAGGGGACGATGAGACCTGGACTTCCTCTCTCGCTCTTAATTTGATAAATGCTTTTCTTTTTCCAGGGTGGACCTGGCAGCAAAGGTCCTCGAGGAGAGAAAGGAGAAACAGGGCCACAGGTAATGATCTTCTGAGCCCAGTATTTACCTTATGCTGTAGAATTGTCCACCTCTCTGAAGCAGTTAAAAGTAAATAATAGGAACTGTTGTATGGGACTGATAGCTACTGATCTATTGAATAACAGTGCATCTCAATTGGCATTGGTAGAAGTGCTTTCTAATGCATTTTATTTACTCAGATGGTTATAAAATGGCGCAGACCACTTAGATTGCTGTAAAGAGAAGCAGCACATATTTGTATATGGATTGAAAAAAGAACAATGATCTTGTGATTATGAAAATGAAGTGAAGAAAAGAGAGACCTACATCTGAATTCACTTATGGACTGTATATTGTTCTACCTCTGATTTACAGTCATGGGGCAGACATATCAAACTGAGAACCATTTCATTCTTTTTGGTGTGGCCTTCCAGAAACAACAACGGCCACGTTTAATAGCACAGGATTCAGCAAAGTTGTTAACAAAAGTCTTCCGTAATTGATTGGATTTTTCACTCCTCAATCCCAATTCCTATTAGGGCCCTGCTGGTCCACGTGGTGACATGGGATTACCAGGCCCTATGGGACTGTCAGGTCCACAGGGGCCCATCGGTCTGTCCATTCCTGGAGAGGCGGTAAGTCTCCATATCAGATGAGCTGTTTGTGATGCCTCTGGGGTAGGCGTAAGGAGGGAGGAAGCAGGGATTGTAACCAATTTGTTTTTTGAGGAATGCAGAGTCCATGTACTAAGGGTAGCAGATTCTTGGAAACTTGCAAATTTCAGTGTCTGAAGTCTGTGCTTGATATTGGAAAACCCTGAAAGCTGTTAATGTTAGTATGCCTCTATATATCATCCCACCTTCTATACTCAGTCTTTGTGCAGAGCAAAGAAACATGGGAAAATGCTTCTGTCACTTCTTCATGGCACAAAATAGTCAGGTCCTGTATGACTTATGGCCATTTATCTTACACGCTGGATGATAAACACAGGTTAAAGGAGGCCAAATGCTAATACTTGGCATCGATTTTCTTAGATGGCTTTTTGTGTGTCAGTGGCTAATAATAGGGTGGGAGGAAATATTTATGGGTCTGACCTCCTTTTAAAACACTATATTCGGTACTTCCTTAATGCAGGGCCGGCCTGGACCCAAAGGAGATCCTGGTGACTCTGGATTAACTGGACCTCCAGTGAGTATTTTTTGGCTGTGGTTTTGAAAGACAAACCATAGAAAATGCACATTGCACTGTCAAGCTACTACCTTGGGTCCGTTCCACATTTTGAGCCAGTGGAAGTATCAGTTCTCAGACACTAGCAGTAAAAGTAGATGATTCTGGATTGTTTTCTGTCCACCCTAAACCATATTGAACTCTGAATAATGAACTTTCTGTGAAAAAAGGGATGTGAATTAATCCCACTCTAAATAAATCTGACTATTGTGGGAGCATGCCAAACCATTAATTTCCCAGATGCCCTTGGGATTTCCCAGTAGTACATTTGAATGCACAGAGTTCACAGCTAAATAGAGGCATGTGTCTCTTGAGAACAGTAAGTCAGCACACTCCTAGAAGGGTGACCGCCAGACTTTGGGACCTCCTGTAATCATCCTAACGAAGATTAAACCAGAATGGCTACCATCTGTAATTGAGGACCTTTTAATGAAGGATTTAATGTTTGGTTTCTACTGTACATGTCTGAATATGATGGGATTTCCTGGGCTTTGGGAAATAATGATGAAAGAAGACTTACATACGTCATGTCCATAACTATCAATCTCATCCACGATGACAGTCAGTTAGAGAGGTCATGTGATCATACTCATGGAATTGAACTGCATGTCTAGCACAATTGCACAGTGCATGATTGGAAAATTAACCCTATTTACTCTAACTTTGGCATTTAAGAAGCAGACCCAGATTCCTTTTATGTACTGTTCTCCCCAGCAGTTCCCACATGTCTTTGTACACAGTTCTTTAATTACTGATCCAAGTGCAAGGGCAGAACAGACCTAAAGTTTTAATTTTGTAATCTTCACATTTAGAATTTGTTGTCCGTCTGCATAGTTAGTGAGCAGTGATTGTTTGGCTGTTTTAATGACAGCATAAGGTTTGTTGACAGCATTTCTCCTGAGGAAATCAAAGGTAGGACACACAGGTGATGAAGGCAGATGCTTTTAATGATTTGAGTCCTCAGGCCAACTTTTAGCAAAGGCCAGTAAAACAGATCTGGAATACATTATGCTCCTTGTAAACCATGAGCCAAGGCATCAAAGAGCAAAGAAGGAGTGACAATAAAAGGCAAGCAGTGTTTGGGAGTAAATGAGACATAAAACGTGGATTTACAGTGGCTTCAGAAACAGGAATCCGACAGTGAAACAAACTGGTTAGATTCGGTCGGTGGGAGGCTCAGGCCTGACATAACAAAGGCTGAGAGGAAGGACCTGGCCTTTTAAATGTGCTGCTCCTCATCTTCCCAGGGTCCTCCTGGATCTGCTGGTGCTGTAGGCCCAATAGGACCAGCAGGAGTGAGGGTAAGTTATTATAGAAGTACTCTGTGAATGTGTGTGTCATGTGTTATGCAGCAAAAATAGATTTATGCAGTTGTCTAGAACTTTTCATATGTCATGTCATCAGGATTTATACCACGATTTTGGCAAATGCTAGATTCGTATTGGTCCAGAGATGTTACGTAGGTGTGCATTAATTTTGTGGAACCACAAACATAATTCTGGCAGCTTAATAACAATTCTATATTAATGTCTGCTCATTTCATTCAGCGTTCCAAATCCATTAAAGCAACTTGCTACTTCCAGCGAGTAGCCTCACCAGATATTATATCCTTATAAGGGACTGTATTTTTTCAGTGCACATTGAGACAGTGTTAAATGCTAAGTCAAAAAATTTTCTTCTGAAAAATTGAGTGAATAGTTCATTATTATTATTATTATTATTATTATTATTATTTGCTAGTTAGTTATGGTATATGCAGGATAACCACTCCAAGGCATGCAGTTCCAAAAATACAAAGTCAAATTTTGTTAAACAGCCATCAAAGTCATGTAGGGCTACATTACACCCAGTTGTCATTTATTATGTTCGAGTGGATTTTTCTTTTCCTGTTTGGGTAACCCAACATGGGCTTTAACCACAGGGACCCCAAGGAAAGGAAGGACCAGCCGGGCCTCGAGGCCCATCAGGACCGATGGTATGTACTGGCACTCACAGGGCACATAGAATACCTCAGGCGGGCATTGTGCTTACCCATTCTCTGTTTCTGATGACTAATTTTCCAAAATGGTTTCCCTATTGAGGTTCTGTGATTTCTGTATTGATGGATGTTCTCAGGCCTGGCCAATGTTAATGTAAAGTTTGTAAAGCAGCTATGTGATGTTTTCACTGTGCAGGGCCCACCCGGATCTCCTGGAATGCCTGGCCCAGAAGGAAAACCTGGAAATCAGGGAGACAATGGGGTCCCGGTAATTTAATGCCAGATAAAAACGGAGGAGTGGAACCAAAAAGTCAATAGTCCTTTAAAATAATTAAACTGTGTAACATTTCTGGTATGATTGCACTGTGAATTGTTTGCATGAAACAAACACTTTAATAAAAAGTGTTCACAAGAGTGAGGGCTGACATTCAGGTCTGACATTGCCCTTATTCCAATCATAGAATGGTAGTAATATAAATTTTCCACTTTGGATTTCCGGATACTTGGGATACGTAATTTCTTGGCTAAGAATTATGTTATCTTATTCACTTCCACAGGGGCCACCTGGTCTAAAAGGAGATAAAGGAGAGAGGGTGAGTGAACCGCTGCTTCAAGCTACTTTCCTGAGGCTCCAAAAATGGGCCATGTGCCAAATTTACAAGATGAAATCTTTTTACCACGGTCACAGGAATAGACGTTTTGTTCACCCACGTGGGCCAGAAAACTGCCTAGGCATATGTTCTCATTGAAGGCACTCTTTCTCCTCCTTAGGGAGACTTTGCTTCTCAGAACATGATGCGTTCCATTGCCAGGCAGGTCTGTGAACAGCTGGTCAATGGTGAGCACCCTGCTTTGGCTGTTAAGATGATCAATCCAAAATGAAAGCATTAACGCACAATGTTCAAGCACATAAAAAAACTGTGGAAAAATTTTTAGAGGCAATTTAGAAATGGTTTAAAATAGTCTTTCGATAGTACATGATAGAATCAAGGTCTAATTTTTCTTTGTGTCTTCTTGTTCTCTCTCGAGAAGATTAACTGGAGCTTTCCTGCTCTATTTCAGGCCAGATGGGCAGAGTTAACCAGATACTGAACCAGATTCCCAATGGTTATCGGAGCAATCATCCAGGGCCTGCTGGTCCTCCGGGCCCAGCTGGAAGCCCAGGGTCCCGTGGTGAACCGGGTCCAGCTGGACGAAATGGCTTCCCCGGCAGTCCAGGTTTACCTGGCCCACAAGGAGAGAGAGGTGAGAGCTATTGGCCTTTCATGCAACCATGGTGAAGGACAAAAATAGCATAGTAGATAACTATATATTTTTTTCCCCCGACATTTAAGTTGTCTTTTACCTATTACTTATGTTCACTGCACATGCATTTCTGTCTTGACTGAGTTATGAATTAATAAATCTGTCATGCTGTGAAACGAGTAAAACTCTAACCCTGCGGGTGTTGACATGGGGATGTGTGTTGATTCTTGTCCTATGAACAGTGTGATATGTTGTACGTGATGTGATTTGAATGGATGCCACTTTTTACAAAGCACCCTATTTGTTTTCAGACACTGTTTAACTACATCTGATATATTGCACTTGTGTTAAATGCTGGCATGAGTCCCCAGATTCCTTTTATTTGCTGAGTCGAAGTCACAGTAGTTGAACTGAGTGTGGTATGTTCTCATTGGTGCACAGGACCCCCAGGAGAGAAGGGTGAAAGGGGAAGCCCTGGCTTGGGGATAAGGGGACAGAGAGGATTAGCAGGGCCACCTGGTAAGTTTTGTACATGCGCAATAACTGAACTTTTTCTTGTTGGTTGATTTTGAACTGAACTCTGACCACCTGTAATGTGCTGCTGTCACTGTTCATTTTAAACCAAACCAGCGTCCAGTGTATCTCTCACAGGGCAGCTTGCGTTAACAGAGCTATCCTGTTCTGCCAAGGCTTCTCCATGTCTTTGAGCATGTCTACTCAGTCACACACAGAGGTTCAACAGGGAGACATATTGTATCACACACATAAAGGCCTGAGTGCTATCTGCAGGTATTCTGTGACACACTAGCTGCTGAGCTACAATATATTATTTTGAAACTCATTTAAATGAGATAATGCTTTGCCAGGTGCTGACAAATTCAGGTAGTTTGGCGTTATCTGTAAGCTGCATACTTTAATAAGTAAGTTCTAGTATCCATTTGAAAGAACTTTCAAAGTCAGGAGTTTTTAACCACACTCATTTAATTTATTGATCATTGATATTGATGTTTTATAAATTACGTTTTCATTGATGTAGAAGTATGAAACTGAAGTTTGTGCATATTCAGAAAAGGTTACAGAATTACTGTGTTTATTATACTACATTGTACATATATAACAGGCTCATGGTAATGGGTGGACAAAAACAAGTTTTAAGTACTTAATGACCTAAATATCTTTGTTAAAATCTTCATTGGTTCATACTAAGTGCCTCATGTCTTTGTACTCTGTCATGAGCCTGTCAATATCATAAATCCTTTCAAACTGGCCCCCGTGGTACTCGTTCCAAGACTAAACACCACACTGCATGCATACTGGTGTTTACACCTCCCCAGGCTTTTAAACAGTCCAAGAACAGTATGACCTCATTGGCCCGAGGGCCTAGGAGTAGCACAAGTAACACAGTCATTGAGTCTAATTGTAATATGTTACACGGTATTGTGACCTGGCATCTCCTGGGAACCGCCTACAGAACAATGTGGAGAGCAGGAAAAAGAAAATCATGCAGCTCACTGAGTTCCGTACCGTGGGTCAGACAGAACCAAGTCTGTTTCTGTGAAGAAAGGGAAGGCAAACTGAAGTGGGTATGAGCTTGGGGGAGAGAGAGCACTGATGAGTCACTCTTCAGAGCTAATCACTTTCTCCTACAATGTCTTTTTCTCCAGTTGTTTCATTGGCAACACATGTGGTAAGAGGGAGAAAGGGATACGGAAAAATTTCCAGCAGAGGCTTATGCCGTCTAGACAGAGGGGGGAAAATATCAGCAATGAAGAAGCTTTTCTGGTTTAATTACTGTGGCATAAATACATTTTCCCATCAGCTTCTGGTTGACATGTAAGGGGGATATGATTCTTCCGAAACACTATGTTTTTTTTTCTGATCTTCCCCCACTCTGTCCTAATCCCTGCAGGCCCCCCAGGTGAGTCACGTGTTGGCCCACCAGGCCCTCCAGGCTCTGCTGGACCTCGCGGTCCTCCTGGTCGCCAGGGTAACACAGGTGTGAGGGGACCTCCTGGGCTTCCAGGTTACTGCGACTCATCACAGTGTGTTGGCATCCCTTACAACGGAGCCGGATACGCAGGTAGGCTTATGCACTAGTAGATGTGAAAGGCTTGATACATATATTTATATGCATTACACTTAGTACTGTAGTGGATTTATAATTAGCTTTCTTTAGATCTCTGATTTTGTTGCCATGTGCTCTAATTATGATGCTGTTGATCTCTGGCCTGTTGCAGGTTCACCATAATGCGTTTTCTAAGTCGCCTGTGCTGCTTTCACTATGAAGTCCTGTTTTCGAGAAATTTGCTCACATGCTTAAGAGCCCTTTAAGGATAATCGCCACGGATATGATTAATGAACAACGTTTACCACTGTTAAACCAATAAGCAAAGCAACAGACATTCTGGTACTAACAACACCTCCCAGCAAATTGATACAAGCAACAGTTATGGCAGCGGTGTAGAGGCCTGTTTTGCGTCTAAGAGCCAAATGACAAACAGAAAAAGAGCTATGTGTTGTGGAGAAGCATGTACAACAAACCTACTAACAGTGGTGGATTCATCACCGAGAGTGCAACAATGTTAACACAGCAACACAGAGGCAATACCTGTAAATAAACTAATAGTGCCTTGTAAATGGTGATTGCGTCACATACACTAAAACTGAATGACATGTAATAAGCTTGTGTGCCATGCCTTGCTGCTTGCTGAATGCCCACATAACACCTGTTTATTATAGCCAAGTGATACCCATAGCAATTTACAATCTGCTCAGGGGTTCACTTAACAACTCGTCATTGTTCATGTGACCCAGTGCCAAAATTGGCAAACTACTAAGTAATTTTTCTTGTGTTAAGGTAACTTTGCTGTTTCATTGCACACTGCAGTTTACAATGTTAGGTTTTTGGTTTAGAAAGGGCAATTGTTTCTGACATGCACAGATAGCTAATGGTGGAATTAGTCTTTTTTTTTAATTGTTAACATCCATGTTAACATCTCTGTACTACTATTAAAAAAACAAGTGATCAGATTTGGCTGAATTCTCGTGAGAATAAAAAGTATGTATTGTGTTATAAACAACAGAAGCTAAAGCTAAACAGATGCATGCTGACATGTGATCAGTTGGCCAAACACAATATTTTCAAGGAGGCCCATACCAACCTGAACCTGAAGCCGTGTTCCCAGTCCCTGAGGAAGAAGACTGAAACAGGAATGTGACGAAACCGGCACAGAAAGAGGTCACTATGATAAAAGGAATCTAAAAGGATAATCTGAGAATGCTCTTACTGCAGTGCCACTTCTCTTCTTGTGTTCGCATTTTCACACACAGTGCTGATGTAAATGTGCATTTAACATCACCTTTCTGTCTGAATATATAATTTCACATGTGAGCTCAGATACGTTGGTGAAGGGCTGGGGTTCTGCAGTGGGAAGATGCACAGGACAGATATTGCCAGAGCTATTACTTTTCTGTTTTTTTGTTTTTACTTTAAACCTGCTATTCGTGCCATTTTATGTCCTTGCTTGTAATATAACAGCTTTAAGCGTCTGCCAAAGAGTCCAGTGTTTGAAGCTCCCATCCTGCCAAAAGATGAATGTGTTTGTAAAACATGGTAATGGACAGAAAGCTTGTCCGCCAGTTCATCATGTTTCACTATAAAGGTATATCATTGGTATATCAGTTTTACATTTTATCCTCTTTCTTGCATCAAAGAGGCTTGTTTGTGTCAGATCTACCTAGTCTCCCAGAAATCAAAACAGCAGTTAAGCATAGCTTCCATTGTGTTATTTTAGACAAAATATGTATCATTTTTATTATACCAACTCACAGCTGATTTTACCCAACATGAAATTGCATGTCTGTGGTGTATATTTAGTGAGGGTTTTTTAAAATTCAGAATATAGTTTTTGTTGTTGATGTTTTATCAGTTTCCTTTGCAGTTGGAAATTGTCTGCAAGGCTATGGACATAGAACTGCTGCACTATGTTTTAACTGCAAATTGTGAATTTCACAGCCTTATTTTCTTATTTATTTCTGATACAGAAGAGGCATTTTTCAATAAAACTACTGAAAATACTTTGTGTTTTGTTGTCAGTTTTTGTCTGCTTGAAAAAAATTATGATTTTTAAGTGGTTACAAAGTTTATTAATACAGTGGTACCTCGACTTGCGAGTTTAATTTGTTTCAGAAGGTTATGCGAAAAACTCATATTTCGAAACAAATTTTCCCATAGAAAATAATGGAAATCCCATTAATCCGTTCCACACCCCATAAAATATTAATATAAAAATCTGTTAACTAGGTATTTTATGCAAAAATAAAATGAATTTTCCTAACAAATAACAACGCTAAATAATTTTGTAACGCTGGTGCCGCGACCAATGGACAGCAACCGGGAAGGACGAATTATGCACCTTCCCGGAAATCTTTGGAAAAAAGTTATGTCCCAGTCTAGGTATGTCTGGGCGTGTGAATGTAGACCCTTTGTCCCATTTTTTTTTTTCCCCTGGTGTGGTGGTCAAGTGATTATGTCTTATGATTTGCCTAAGTGTCCTTTTAAGAAAAGTGAATAAAAGAACTGGCCACCCTACTCCATATCCGTGTCATGGATAGCTAACACTGATTTAATACAAAGGCCCAGTCATCCCATGGTTTTCCACCCACTTGTATTGGGCAAAAATGATGATACTAGCATATATACAGTTCTCGCAACTCGAGTGTTCGCTCACAAGTTGCAGCATATTTTAGCGAATATTTTCACTCACATCTCAATTTACTCACAAGTGGGGGCACTCGTATAATGAGGTACCACTGTAAAATAAGACCTGAGTAAATTTAGAAATTATTTTATCTTGTATTACTTCAAAGAAAGTATGCTGTTCAAGATAATGATCAATGCAAAAAACATAAAATTAAAACACGAATGTGATAAATTCTTGGGAAGAGATATGTTTTTCATTCCATACCATATGTACATGTCCTGGTATAACTTCCTAAATACAACACAGGAATGCACATACATACTTTTAACAAATGTTATATATATATATATACAGTTAGGTCCATAAATATTTGGACACTGACACAAGTTTTGTTGTTTTACCTGTTTACTGAAACATATTCCAATTATAGTTATAT
>JABJVR010000034.1:128305-140807 GCA_025773905.1 Chitala chitala | reverse complement strand
AACACAAGAACGTGTCCCTAAACAAAATTTCAAATCGTGCAGTTGGAGATATGCACAAACAAGGTAGTTGGAACTAAAAAAGGTTGGATAATGTTATTTAGATGAAAAGCAGTAGCAGCATTTTGAAAAATAACACTGACTAAAAGAAGTTCTTAATGAAGCAGTTTAAACATCTGCAAATATTTGTCATTTTCATGTCACACAGAAGAAATACGCTGAACCCATAAAATTTGAGTTTGGAAACAAACTGGTATTAGACCACTAGCCAATCATGTGGATCCCACCTGTTTTTTTAAGCATCTACAAAAGACACACCAGAAGCACTTCTGCATATAGAAAGCAGAATGCGTTTTAATCCTTCATTAATAAATGATGCCTGTGACTCACCCTGTGGGCACCCTAGTGAAGTATACATTTTAATGGTGTTGCTTCAGCATTTCCGCAATATTACATTCATTACCAGTATATGTGCCAACTTTTTTTCTTGTGAATACTTCACAGAGCGTGCTCAGTGCATCTCTGATAGCTGTGTGATGTTTCCTGACTGCTAGAGTGACCCATGCTTTGCAGAGCATTGACAGGTGGATTTGGTTTTCTCTTTTAAGATGCCTGTTTAATGGACGTGATCAGAAACACGGACCTGTGTGCCTTCTTCACATCAGCATGGGCTGAAAAGCT
The DNA here is from genome assembly GCA_025773905.1 of Chitala chitala. Classification (NCBI taxonomy): domain Eukaryota; kingdom Metazoa; phylum Chordata; class Actinopteri; order Osteoglossiformes; family Notopteridae; genus Chitala; species Chitala chitala. The sequence continues at coordinate 140,129 of JABJVR010000034.1, read as the reverse complement.
CAAAAGTTCAGTGTCGATATTTGCAGTAAAATGTGTCGTGTGTACTTGAGATGGTGACTGGGGTCAGTGTCCGTTACCTGTCCTTTAACTCTTGAGCAAAACAAATTGAATTGTTTTTTCAACAAGCTATTCCCCCACTTGATGTCCTAAACAGGGTGTGTTTTCTAATAATTATTATCTATAAGAACTGTTGATAAAATATGATATGCAATGAAGGGGGCAAAGTAAAGCAGTGCTCACATGACCCTTACGGCGGTGATGTAATTGCCCATTTTGACAGGCTGAGAGCTGTTGGGTTTCAAGCGTGTGCTGCTTGTTCAGACAGATGGCCCCTTCTGCAAGGTGTGGTGTTTCCAGACGTGGTCACCCCGAGGTGAGATGTAGTAGTGGAAAAAGGCAATCCTCCCGCCAGCGGGTCGGAATGTTCTGCAACGTGGACCGGGGGGGGGCTCTGGGGTGAGGGGGGGGGCAGTGGGGTGTTTCAGAGAGAAGATAATATCATGAGCAGATCCTGTGCAAAAAGTAATATTTCACAGCAGAACTACACCCACCTCCCCTTGCAGAGGGTATATTGCAACAGGCCCACACTGACACCTAGTGGGCCAAGAACCCACCCTACAATAAAGATGTCTCCCAGGGCTCAGAGTTTCAGAACTTGTTAGCAAAGAACAGTAATGTGAGATGATGTCAGTAAACATCACTATTGTTCACACACAAATCTTTCGTGCACATGTAATTACACACGTGTGTGGTGTGGTGGGTATACTGATTGTTGCTGACTGTTTCATTGACTGTGAAGAGAAGCAACAGAAAAAAACAAACAGGAAACACTGTCATCCACAGACCACTCAATTAATTTCATCAAATGGCTTAAAGAATACTTTGATTGAATTCTCAGATTTATCTGCAATAAAAGCTCATTTTAATAGAAAGTAGGTGTTTTAATTACAGAAAAAAACCTAAGAACAAATTGATAGGAGGCTAAAGCTCTGTATAGACAAGGGTGCTGGGACAATGTTCACAAGCACAGAACAGTGTGCACCAACGTGACCTCCCCATCTCAGTCCAAAGCGTAATGTGATTGACTGCACATGTGGTATTACTACAAGAGCAGTACTGGTAATTCACAAAACGAAGATCGAGCTGACACAGCAACCTGGTACAACAAAAACTGTTGCTATAATGTAGCTCTGAGGATCCTGCCTCAGACTAACTGCTTATGAAAAATGCAGCCAGAGCATTTGTTCCAGAAGCTGGGCACACTGGGTTTCCACAGTCTAACAGCAATATTGGTGGCCTGGAGCCTATCCCAGACAGCCAAGAGCATAAGACAGAGGACACTCTTCACAGGGTGCCAACCTATTGAGGGTCATGCATGCACACATACATTCTCACACACACACACACACACACACACACACACACACACACGCGCTAAGGTAAATTAACAAGTATCCAGTACACCTAATTCTGTGATAAGTGAGAGGAAACCGTAGAACCTACACCAGGGGTGGGCAACCTGTAGCTATGGAGCTGTGTGTGGCTCTTCCACCCCTCTGCAGTACCATTCCTTGTAATGGGAGAGGCACCAAAAATGGCTCTTTTGATAGTGAAGGATGCAGACCCCTGACCTAGAGGAATGAGAGAGAACATGCACACACAAGGCAAGCATGCAAGCAGAAGGCGAGCATGCAAACACAAGGTGAACATGCAAACTCCACACACGGGTTTTACACAAAGTGCCGAGACCCAGATTCAGACCCTCAATGCTGACTGTGTGCAGCAACACTGTGCTGCCCCCAGTAGCAACATACTGTACTTATATTGTGTTTGATCAATTTCAAATTCCATCAGGTTTAGAAAGTAGAACAAGTCAGTCCCACTGTCTTAATGTGGAGGTTTCAGACGAGCTCTACTGGACATAAGTATGTGCTTATACTGTAAGTATTCATGTCATGTCTTGGGCAGCAATTCATATTTTTACAGTTTTTTTTTGTACTGAATTAAGGAAGAAATTAATTGCGATCGTTAAGAGCTGATCACTTACATAACTTTGTTGATTACAGACAGTGTGACATGAGTCCCAGTTACCCAAAGACCATTTTGACAGGGTTGGTATGAGTCTATATGCAAAACTCAGTGTCCTTGAAACAGAGTCAGCTTTGGAGTTGATGTAGTTACAAATAGAAAACAAGAGAATTGACTGTCTGGATGTAGGACAAGTTCTGGTCACAGCCAGAGCTAGTGCGATGGTCACCAGGAGATTCTGAGATGTGCAGAGGTCAGGACTGCGTAACAGATGGTTACACTGCAAAAACATAAGCTCTTCAGATGGACACCTCCACTCTGGGACCTTGCGTTAAATCTAAGAGCACAGCATTCCCTAGGGGACAAAAAGCATTCTTCAAAGACTTTTCAAAATCACTTGTACGAGTTTAAGTGTGCAGAACTTTCATCACTTCCTGAAAACAATAAAATAATATTTTCTGATCAAACAGCTTTGATGTTTTATCTCTTTGTTATACTGTACAGCATTATAAAAGAGGGTGGATTATAAAAGAGGGTGGACTAAAAAAACTTCTTAGCCCCTTCATCTGATTTTATTTCATTCTTAATAGGTCCCAATCTACTGTGCATTTGTGATATACAATATTAATGAATGTGTTTTATAACATGCATATTTTAATGCAAAATCCATGAATACACAGACATTCAATGTCCTTGTGAATGATTTTAAAATCCAACACTTTAACAACATGAAATTCAGTTGGGAAAACTATCAAAACAATAGTTTTATCTCTGGAGTTTAACATTCTTTACAATTTAAATAAAGCTTTAAAACTATCAACAGGAGGACCCATTAGTGCTGCTGACGGTTGGAAAAACATATAAAAGCTGCATTCCTCTACCCATGTGAGTGCCTTGCATCAAAGGTAACTATAACCAGGCCAGCTGTCACTTGCAGAAAGAAGGATGACTTATCTTTGCCAAATGTGTGATATGACTTTCATAGTGATTACTTCCTGAACTGTCCACTGTGAGCTCCTATCATCTTTATCCTTTTATGGTCATGTTAGCAGCAGCTATTTTTATTTTCCTTTATTATGACCATAGAGCTGCATAAATAGGGGCAAATATGCATCTTTTCAACCTTTCTTCTTTGCTTCAAGACCAAGTATTTTGTGGTCTTTATAGACTTTCCCATAAAAAAAGTTGTAAATTCAAATATAAAAAGGACAATTGTTTCTTTTTATCTTTAATATGATTCCACTAAATTAGTTATTTTTCTCCAGTAATGCAAAAGAACTGGAAAAGGAACATCCTTTGTTTCCAGGACTAACTTCTAGGTGAAGTGCACTTGTTCTATGAAATATTGCCTTGCACCAATTGCAAGGAGCACCGTAAAAATTTAGACAAATTTATTTGTAGATCTTCCCTCACATGACTTGCGTGAACAATAAATTATGCATAACTATCTTTACATGAAATGGATCTCTGTGTGCATCATTGTAACAATACTTCATTATTGAAAACAGCAAAACCACTTTATGCATGTTTTTACAAATAAATTTGTTCTTTTCACTTACCTCAGGTGGCTCTGGAGGGAGCTGGGTATGGCCTATGTCCCTGTATGTCCCTGACCAAATAAGTATGGTCCTGCTTCTGCACCCCCTAAATTAGGAAATATTTAATAGAAATTTACTGGCAATCACAAGGGTGTAAAGTGAGCAGAAGTAAATAAATATATTATTAGCAGTACCCTTAAGGTGTTAATGTTTTCAGTTACGTTTTACATGTTTAATGTAAAACGTAACTGAAATTATATAAATCTGTCAATAAAAAGCTGAATAATTTTGAGCGTTTTTATCTTTGCTCATTAATGCCTACAATGTAAGTAAAATGGCTTAATGTTTGAAATAAATGATTAACATACTAAGGATCTAACAATAACTGGATCCAGCCTGCCCCCCAGAGTTGAAATAGTTTAGAACCGCCACTGCCATTCACAACACTGGACCAACTCCTAGACTTTCATGCCTAATAGAAGTTTAATTCACTTAGTAAAGGATCTACTGGATGCAAAGCTATCATCAGAAGCTATGATTTAACACAAGATAGAAGCTATCAGCTGCTTGTGTACTCCACTTATTCCCACATTTGACTAAAACAAACACACTTTTCAGCAGTGTGTTTGGCCTGAAGGAACATCTCCTGCAGGTCCAAACTTGGAAGACCCTCCCAGTCTCTGCAGGCAACCCTTCCATCAACACAAACCATCCTTTGAAGAGGTTTTCTGCTTCTGTTGTCTGCAGCAGCACTAATTGTTCCCTGACAATTGCTTCAGTTCCGGACCCAGACAGAAAAAATTAAGGCACAGAGGGATCCTGACAAAGGCCTTCAACAGCTCTCATTCATAACCCATCTCAGAGGCATGAGCTGAGGCAGTCTGTGACAACTTCTTTCCTGTGGTTCTTTAAAATGCCCAGTTGCACAGCACATTCCTCATGTGGAACAGGCTCTGGGTGAAGGATGAAGCATCTCAGATTCTCAAACGGACCTTTCACTTTTCAGTGTTAAAATGTTAAAAATCATAGGGAAAAATCACACACACACACACACACGCACGCACGCACGCGCACGCACACACACACACACACACACAAATGACATAAAATTGCTGGAGAAATCACAAAAATGTCTTTTCAAGACATGACTACACTGTTTAATTTCATCTTTGACATAAACAAAGGAAGCACAAACAGCGCAACATGAGCAGGCTGCTGTTCTGTTACAGGGAGTTGCGATGACAAAGGATTTGTCTTCCAGGACTTCTCCGGCTGGAAAATAAAACCATTCTGCATCCCACTCGCTACGAAAGTATTTGGAAAGTCCAGTGACAAATGGAAAGTCCTCTGAGCCTTAAAAAACAAAAAAAGTTGTTGCAGTGTTGTAATTTGACTTGTTAAATTTAAAATGGTAAAATGTGCATATTACTAATGTGCAGTTAATAATAATGTACATGTTAATAACTAGCATTATTATTATACACTTCTACTATATTTTAACAGAAGTGATTTATTGCTGGTTTAGCTGCAAAAAATGTGTCCAGCTTTGACCTGATGCCATTCTATATACTTTGTAAAAGAATGAACCCATCATACCTTAGCATTTCTCCCCAGGGCAGGAGTCATGCACATGCAGGGCCTCTGATTTTAATTTCTTCTGCTGTGCAGCTAATGACAAACTAATTGTGAATGTCTGAATTGTTCTATTGCATATTAAATAAAACCATCTCTGCAACTGGATTCACCAGTGTCTGTGTTCACACAACAGGTCATTATGACCATGTCCATACAAGTATAACTTCACAAAATTGATTTGTGTAGGAAAATTACTGTCATAGCATATTTTCAATCAGTAGCATTAAAACAGACACTTATCTTCTCCTATTTGTCACTCTACAGCAGGTTATAGAAGATAATATGAGTCCACTCTAACTACTTTGTCATATACTGTTAGTATGTGTGCACCATTCAAACTGAACATGTCAAAACAAAAGTGTAAAGTGAGATCATTTGTTGTGGAGCTTGATGTTTGTCTCTTTTGCACTTGTGGGAACAGGGCGCTCCTGACAAAATGCTCTTTGCCAGGTATGGACGGCCCACGCTGCCTGCTGTTTAGCCACAAACTGAAATACAACAGCTGTCACCATATTCTGAGAGATGCCATGCATCTGCCAAACCCCCCAAGTCAACATCCCACAGATATGGGGAGAGCAGGAGTGCCACACAGGGTTGTTTTATAGAGATGCGAGCTGCTTTCCCATCTCTGGGGCCTCCTCATCCTTTGCTCTGGAAACTGTCCTGTCTGTGTCTCTTATACACTTCATAATCATTCTAATGTGTTTTGGTTTGATACTGCATGAGCATTAAATATGTCTTACAATCATACACAACACAACTACTGCATATTTTATTGCACTAAACATTTAAGCTGATGTGTAAGGTATTTAATATTTATACATTTGTGACTTCCTGTGAGCCCGACTGGGCTAAGCGGTTTGGTAATGGATGGTTGGATGGATGTGACTTTTGTACTTTCTGGTATAATTATTTGTATTATTTGTATCTGGTATTTTGTTTTTGACCTCCAACATCTTTTTTATTTGATGGACATGAGCAGTTGTGACAATATGTTCTCATAATTTATTAATTAGTTATTTGTACAATTATAAATTTCTAGTGAAACTGATATTTTAAAAAGATATACCAACAAAGCATGATAACATTTACGTTATTGTTCTATACAATGTACAATCTTGTTTTTCATAAAAGTGTGTTGCAATTTGTTCTCTTTTTTTTATTATTTAGTGTTAAGTCACACTTTCATTTATAAAAAAAAAAAAATCAGAAAAATATATGCTGGTTACCTTCACTGTCCAATCACTGTAGTTTATCATTTTCTAAAAATGCAATGGCAAAAATTACAGCAAATTACTTTAAACTTGTGCATTACAGGAGAGACTAGTGTTTTTACAGCTCACGACGCACGACCACATTAGCAACATTTGAGAAGCTGAAGGTTGTTGGAGTTCACACTCCCAGTTAATTGTTGTAATACCCAGAGCTATAAAAATAGCACCCGGCACTTTTTTAACTTGTAAAGCTTCATGGGGTGGAATGAGATCACTGCCACGCAATCAAACTGGCGTCTGAACAGAGGAACACCTGTCTGATTGAGTAAGAACACAAGGAATGGCTATATAACTTATACGTAGGTAGGACTAGAGCCCTCTGGGGCTTTGAGTAGCCCCTGAACACCAAAGAGGACAGATGGCATGTATCAAAGAGGTATTCCGAATGGTCTGGGCCTACAGCCTGCTCTGTACGTCTTGTACCTACACACCATGGAAAATGTTCTTGACTGTCAGTTTGCTATGCAGTACCCTGAACAATCCAGTAGAGTGGTATAGCATAAGGAATACTACCATGCAGTTACTGTATATGGGCAGTAGAACATTTTAAACACTGCCTTCATGGTGTCGGCTTCATGACCTTGTAACACACAGTTCAGAAAAGCCGCCTAATCATAAGGACACCTTGTGTGTGTAATCAGGTGTTAAGGTTAAGGTAGAAGCCCCCTAACCGTTGAGAGCAGAGATAAAGAAGACACACAGGTCAAAAAAACAGAGTTAGATGTTAATACTGTTAAACAGTCACAAAGCATATTGTTTCCATCCACGGCAGCCCAAAGTCATTTGTGAAATGAAGTAATTCAGCACCGATGTTGACTTTATAAAATGGTATCCATCCACAGAAAGGAACACAAAGATGGAAACAAGGGTAGAGCCCCCACCCTCCCATGCACAGGCATGCATACACACTTGCGCAGTCATTCACATATGCATACACACATACATAAATGCACTGAGCCATTCACACATATACAGCTTCGCATACACAAACAAGGGCAGTTGCCCATAACAACACATGGCAATACACACACCAAGTCACTCACAGACACACATTCACTTGCACATGCTCAAACATCAAAACACACACAGAAACACACAAGCCAGATTTGTCAGCAAAATATTTATCTGTTACTTAATAAATTAACAAACTTTCATGTCTTCCTTGGCTTACCTCCATTGATTTCTGTATCATTCACATGTTTCACAGAGAGCAAGTATGTAGCTTAAGACAAATTGCTGTTTCTGATTATCGTAACTGGCTGTTGAGGTAGAGAATGTGTGCAGCAGCTGTATAAATGTGTACTGGTGTAATAATGCATGAATATATGCAGCGTGAAGATGGACAGCTCTTGCAACAAGGTTCTCGTATCCCAACTATCCAATACTGATGTTAATTTTAACACTAAAACAGGGAAAACTTTTTACGACCTGTAGAAAGTAGTTCTCAGATTGCTCAGTCGTGCTTTCCTCTGCTGTGAGGACCGTACATTCAGACATTCCACACAAAATTCATTTTTGTAAGAGACCACAGCTTGGTGCTAGATGAAAGCAACAATGTCCAAACTGTTTGGATGGCCATGCCAGATGATTACATGATCGGTGTTACGAGAAGCTCGGAAAGGTCATAGTTGGTTCACAATTAAAGTGATTCCGGTAAACATTTTCTCCGTAAGCTGTGAGTACAGCTGACTCTGTCATTCCAGCCAATCAAACTTTATCCAAGCGGAAGACCAGTTTTTATCCACCCAATTTTATTTTTCCATTCTTTTTATGTGGAACATATATTTTCTGAAAAATTTGAGTTGTGTTAAATAAGGAAACATTTGTCTCTGACAAAAACCACAGGCAGCTACAAATTAGGGCAAACCTTTAGCATGACCAGCAACTTTGGGTTGATTTACAAGAAGAGTGATTAAACGATTACACTTACTCATAGTCTTATTACTGAATTTAGTCATATGGGTTATCTTGTGTTATGTTAAGTTTCATATAATGTAAACCCTAAAACATTTCCTAATCTTAAGTCTTTGATTTAGATCCTAGACACCACTGAAACATTTGTGCATCTGCTTGTAAGTTTATACATTTCCATGGCAGCGGTTTTGAAAACATTTCAGAATATCAACACAGTTCATTCCTCAGACGATCTGTGATTGATAAACTGTGACATCGGGGATTATAAATACCAAAGAAAAGCTTTGTATGGGAAATGACTTCAGTCTTTGTCCTGTCAAACACAAGCATCCCTATGATGATTGAAGCACAAAAGTCAGCTGTCATTTTGAACGCTGCCACATAAAAACCTGTCTACTTTTATTTAATGTTCTCTTTGCAGAAATACTTTCCTAACTGCTATACAGGCACCAGACAGCAGAAAAACATGATAATCATTATTGCCATATTACAAACTGCAAAAGCCAGTTAAATGTATGTGAAGTACTAAATGCGTGTATTGAAACAGTTGAAAACTCTACAAAACATTTTAATTTAAGCAACCCTGATACACCAGCTCCTACAAAACTAGACCCATCTATCAATCCAAATTATCCAACCACATTCTTTGCAGGGTCGTGTGTCTGTACAAGCTGTTTTGATTGAAATTATCTCATGTTCTGTTTTACTTTGGATTTGCAGTAGCACTAAAGCTCCTGTCCTCTGCTTGTCCTGCTCAGAAGTGCTATGAAACTTGTTTATGGTCAACTGTACCGTCTTCTACCTGAATTGCATTTGTTCTGCCTCCCAAGCAGCTCAATAAATGTTCTCTGTCATGTAACAGGCCCTGAGACACATGTGAAAATGTCACCTTGGTTTACACTGTATATTAAAGTTGTAATTTTTTTTCACCTCACAGCAATAATTGTGGTAAATGCCTCAGTATGTTCACTGTTTTTTTGTTTGCTGTTGCGTGTAATGCAATAATTTCAATAAATACTACACTTTCATATAAATGTGTCCAAAATCACTACCACATTGAAAAATTATGTCTTTGTTTATTATTGACTGCTAGTTTGTAATTTTGTTTTTCCCAGTTTATATTGCAAAATTGGATCTTTAAATCAACTTTATTAGGATTACACTGGTGAAACTTGACCGTTCCAGACAGGTGAAGTGAGCCAAAGCAAAACACATGACAAGAATTAATCAAAACAAGAGCAAATTCACCGTGTTGACTAATATTCCCAAAATGTCCATCTGGCCTTGTTTATAAGTGACATTCACTTTAGTGTAAGTGCTTCTTCTGCAAGTCATACATGATTTCTTAGATTTTAGTCTATCTATGAGTGACATCACGAGGACCCAGGTGCCGAGGAAGGGCCATATTGTGCTCATCAGCACCATTAATTGGAAGTGTGTTAGAAGTTAATGCTAGGTATTTGTGTGTGCTGTCTCCTGTGAAGGCTGCCCCTTCACTGTCACCTCTTCATGACAAATGTGTATACACGTGAATTACTTAGAAAAACACTTTAGAAAGCAGATAGACATCACCTTCTTAAAGAACTGTTAGCAATCAATTCTTATTAATGTGAATATTCAAAGTATTCAGTGAGTCCTTCACAATTAGTTCAAATTAGTGATGTCTGATTTGCATACAACTGACAACTATGATGTTTTCTACACAGTCTGTTTTTCCTACATGCAGAAAACAATATACTGGTTGTTGTCATGAACCAAAACTTCTTAATGAACTGATTCTAAGTTCCCTTGCATGAATCACTGTGCTAAATCATTGTGCTGTACATATGTCAGCAACTGTGTTGAGTTGATTTAAAATGTACAAAAACTATAGTCTAATGTATGTTGCAGTGCCAGACTCAGGCTGTTTGATGGGCAGGGAGAAAATTAAAAAGACAATTATTGCATGTCATATCCCCACGCTAGTCGATTGGTAAAATATGTATGGTGAAGTACTCTTCATTCCCAGTTATGATTATTTTCTTTCATTACAAGGACAATTCATCACGTTTTCTCAATTGGAACGGCGTCCTAGAGGGTTTTTTTTTCCACCAGAAATGCATTCACAATGAACCTCGAGTAAATCCAAGTATAAGGACACTGCATTTCACACTGTGTTAACTGGAATGACATTAGATATATTATTTAGTATGGCTGTTGGATTTTTCCAAACCACCCACTAGGAAGGAGAATACATTTAAGAACCACAGTTCGAAAAAATCGATTTCGTACATTGAACTGAACTTCCCATCACTACTCAAGATTACATAAAACCTGATTTAGTCTGCCATCTGGTGGCTGAGTTCGTGTTACTTGTTGTCCTGTAAGCAACTGTCTGCAGTGATAATTTAGTGAGCTGGTAATGTACTAGCAGAGTAGGTAGGTAGTGATTTTATTTCAGTTTGACAAAATCATATAGAAACCATACATAAACAGCAACAAACAAAACAATCAAACTGAAAAAGGGTGTAGTCGAAGCCATTGGTTATTATTCTACCCCTTTGCCTAAATTTTAACCTACTAAATTATTTATATAATTACGTTAATTCAATTATTTGGCAACCAGAGCAACACTATCTATTCATATCTTTATATTTACATATAATTTCCGTTTTAACCAATTTTTTTAAACTTAAATATATTATCGCATTCTTTCATACTTGCATTACAAGCATTCCACACATTCACTCCTTGAACTGAAAAACTATGTTTTTTCTTCTTTTTAAATAAACACTGCACTCCCCTTAAATTGTAATTACTCTTTCTCCTTTCAAACAGCTCCTGGACATTTTGTGGCAATTGATTATTTTTTACTTATATTGCAATATTTTATACTTAACTAAATGTCTAATGTCTTTAAAACATTAAAATTATAATTATTACAACTCTTTTTTGCAACAAAAAATTGGTGTGATTACTGTGTTGTATACATTTCCCCATACTTCAATACCATAAGTCATATATGGTACAATATAAAATAAACAATGAATCCAGACCAATGAACTCTTTAACTTTATGTAACACTGCAATAGTTTTTGACATTTTTGCTTTAACATAACTAACTGATTGATTACTGTGATTTCCAGCTTAATTTACTGTCTATAAAAATATGTTTTGAATTGTTATTAATAATTATGCAGCATTAAGAGGAACATGGCTTAGACTGGAGGTCTTGTTTGCTTTGAGTCTTACAAGTACTTAATTTTTGATAGTTTTCAGATTTTTAGATCTTTAGATATTCATAATTGTTACTCTAAAGGCATGTATGAACAACTATTAAATCTCAGGGAATGTGTTGGAGGGGTCAGTAAGGCTACCTATCCATCCATCCATCCATCCATTATCTTAACCGCTTATTCCTGGCGAGGGTCGCGGGGAAACCTGGAGCCCATCCCA
>JABJVR010000034.1:108767-127270 GCA_025773905.1 Chitala chitala | reverse complement strand
CCAAGCACAGGGAGAACATGCAAACTCCACACACACAGACCCAAGGCAGGAATCGAACCCCAGGCCTGGAGGTGCGCAGCGACAGTGGATTTAATTACTAATTAACAGTATTGATGTTCATAAATTGATGAGTATTGATGTTCATAAATTAATAGTGATGTTAACGGTTAGTGATGTCAATGGTTACTGATTGTTAATGGCTAGTTCTTTATTAATAAAAGCGGCATCGCATCATGGTATATTTCATAAATCTTGTGTTCAGGATTTTTTTTGGGTGATATATCTTTCCTCTTCAGTTTCGGCCAAAAATGTAGTTAAACTTTCGGTTTTGGCTGAAACCAAAAAATCTATTTCGGCCAGCCTCTACACTGCATATCCCAAGACCTCCCCCCCCCAAATCTCAGAGTCTATTTCAGCTTGAAGATCTGATCCCTCGCCATGTCCCAAACCTGTTCATCGGTGCTCATTGTGCTCCCAGGGTTCTTGTCAGCGTGTCTCTGTCCACAGCTGTGAAACAGAGGAGGTCCACAGAGTAGACAGACATCGCTCTATCGTAACCAGACCTCCTGATCCAACACCGGCCATGAATCCTCTTATTGCTGAATCTGTGGGTCCGCAGTCCAAGTTTGCTGAGTAGCTGTTTTGTTTAACAGTGTTTTACGCAGAGGCAGCAGGCGAATTCAGCCTGTCAACTGAGCTCGTGTGTAACACTAAAGAATAATTACAACATGACCTATGTGCTTCACTCCGCTTTTAGAATGCAATGACTCTCTGTGTTAGAAATGAAAGATCAAGAACTTGCTAGAACTTGAGCTCTCTGTAGCTGACTGTACTGGTTTGTTGTGTTTCAGGCTTGAAAACATTTTTTCACAAGAGGACATTTTTGTTCTTGCTAGCTTGTAGAAGTGGGCGCCCAGTCTTATAATAGTTATTGCAGTTACATCCCATAATTTACATTTACATTCACATAATACAGTGGTCAGACATGCTCACATGTGTATTTTTTATGAGGTACGAAGGAACAGAGCTGTTCTTTGGATGATGTCATTGTTGTCACCAGAATTTTCAGTAAGAAGCTGTGTTACAGCAAGCCCTTCCTGGGAGCTGGTCCTGGTACAGTGGAACGCTTGTCTAGGAGGCCATTGACAGTGGAATTAAGGAACAGGATTTTCTCGCATAGTCAGTGCCAGTTGTTCTTCTCACAACTGTAGACTGTCTTGGAGGTTGTTGATGACTAAAGTGGTTTTAGGAAGCTCTAGTTCAGGTTCTGAAAGGTGTCTTCACTTCAAAACATAATGTGCTACACGGGGTGATGGGTCATCACTACAAATGAGGTTGTACCATGGAGCCCCTTCTAAAAATACAATACAGGACCACTGTGGAGACACACCCTCTTGATAGCCAGTGACTGCATAAGTTTTACAGATGAACCTGTGTAGCCCAGCACGTCCTTGGTTACACAACACTGTTTTGCTTTTCCATACTATGGAGCAGAGCTCCCTCAAGAGGAGATGATCTGTTTCAGATGCAGACTGTGAGTTGTCAAAGTGATGCTTTGAAGCAGATAGTAAGTAACCCATGAGTATCATAAAAGCATGTGTTTATCTACAACAAATATTGTTTCTGCATAAGGCGTGTGATGAAGGTATGACAGAGGAGTATTTAGCTAGACCTCTGTTAATCTATGAGCAGGACACTGATATCAGTGTTCAATGAACAATGAACACAACAGCCACCCCCCCCCCCCACCACCTCATCCTGCTCCAGCTGAAGTTCTTGTGAGAGAGTAACAATAACCTGATGACTGCTCCCTCCAGGGACACCCAGCCAGAGAAAGAACCTTTGGTCTGATGTACCATGCATTGAAAATTCATGACTTCTGAAACTGTATGTAACCCAAAAGTGTGTTTTTGCAGACAAGCCATGTCCTTTTTGTGTCTTGTTGTCGTTCCCACTGTACCACGAGTGTGGAAGTAGGCTCTGGAAGTCGTGCCTTGGCAGCCCTTCAAAAGTAAAGGGCAGCATGGCAAGTGTTCACACCTGCCCTTCACACCTGAGTCCCAGGACCTTGACTCCATTTTTGTGTGCCTCTCCCTGGGGTGACATGCGTCCTAGACCAGCCTATTTCCAGTCAGTACACAAAACTATCCTTTAAGAGTCTTCAGGCAGACGTCACATTAAAATTGAGTCGGTTTGATATTTTAGCATCTTCTCAGGAAAAGAAAAGCATGTTATGTATGTAAACAGTATCGTGTGCCACACTCATCAGCTTATTGGCTCCTTTCAGAAACCACCACAGGTCCTTCAGTTAACTACGGTGTCCTGTCAGAATTTGGGCACAACTGTTCTACATGTAGATCAGCGAAAAACGTAAAATTGACATGGACCGGAACGCAGATCAGCTGATGCCAATCTACCCTTTGACCTGCAGTTTGTCGCTGTTTATCCTGAATTCCATAGCTCATGTGTTCAGGACTGTGGTGCAGTGCAGTAACACAGATGTCAATACATATGTGTATATGGATGAACAGGACACTGAAGTTGCTAAACCTGACGCATATGTGTGTAGGTCGCAGTGAGGGTTCTGTGGCTGGGAGTAGACTCATTACAGTCATTACAGGCTTGACTCCGGGCAGATAGGGAATACAAAAAAGTTTTCCTGTCTGCTTTGTTGAGTGACCCTCCCCACCCGTCGCCATTCATTACTACCAAGGGACTGGCATCAGCCTCTCGCCTTCCCAAAACAAGAGCTGTGTGGAAGCATCTGATCTCAGAGGCACTAAAAACATCTGAGGGAAAAAATGTCTGATTTACTATAAGACAAATTTTTTTTTTTTTGTCACAAGCGCAAACAGCAGCCTGGGGGGCTGACGAACACACTGACTGATTTTTTTCTGATCCCTTTGGCTTGGCTTAGCTGGCAACCAATTAGTTTGCAGCACCTAGTTACCCAAAATCCTTCTGGAGCCTAGGCCTTGTCTTGTTCTCATTCTTTTGGGGGGGGGGTCTATTAAGTCTTTGAAGACTCAGCGTTGCATTGTAGCATTTGGGATGAAATAATGGTATAAAGTGTACTATGAGAAAATGCACACCCAGGAGCCTTGGATTAAGGTTCTTAGAGCTGCCTCAAGGTTTAATGGATTTGGGGGTCTAATAGCTGTATTGGCCAGAAACGCTCCCAGAAGAGTAAATTTGTTAAACTAGACACTGAGAACAGACTGCATTTAGGAGGGACAGCCGCGCTCTTAGTAGCACCCTTTCTTTGTTTGGTTTCATCTGCAGGATCCGCAGTGGCGCCCATGTCTTCAGTGAAAGATAGTGAAGGCATCTCCGTAACATTGGATTCATGGCTGTTGTTTCCTTCACAGATATTATAGAGTCTTGACGAATGGTCAACCCACTCTGATTTTTCTTTTTTCTTGTGTCCTGCTTGAGATTAAATGTTTTACCCAGATAAAGTGACTCTTCATGCTCTTGAAAGCAGACTGAATTTGTAAGTGAGGTTTGGGACAATTCACAATGAATCTAGAGTGACACAGAGACCCAAAGGGCCTGGGGGCTAAACCGGTAGCAAAACAGTATGTCTATGAGCAAGGCACAGACATTATTTAAGTTTCAAAGGAAGTGCTTAAATCAAATACACTTTATTTCCTTGAAAATAATATTATGGTATCTCATGAATATTTTAGGTAGCATAAGATTAATGATCCTTTCAGTGAAGACATTGAATTTATGCTGCGTACCTGAAGCATTTCTGGAATGTGACTCATGAAGCTTGCGGTCTTACTTTTAGTTTGTACAACTTGACATGCCAAATCAGACACCCTGAATATAAAATACTTTTTTAATGATGAATTGGCAGCTCGTCATGGGGGACAAACGGGCAAACCTTCCTGCTTAACCCATTATTATTTCACCCCCTACAGCCTTCTCAGTGACTGTTCTACTATATTTGGTTCAGGTGAAGCAGTGGTTTTCAGCAGTATTTTCAGGGAGCTGATGCGCCATGACACACACTCACGCTGACCTGTATGAAAAACCAGCTCTGCATTCCATCGGTTGTACTGTACACCTGAACCAAGACGAGCGGGGCTGGGGCTGGACTTTGTTTCCAGAATGAATTAGCTATTTAAAGACACAGCACAGCAAGAAGCACAGATGCAGCATACAGGTGACAGTAGCACTAAAGCAGAAAAGCTAAGCTAGGATTAATGATTAGATTAGCCACGTAGCCTAATGGTGTTTACATAAAGGCTAGGCCTTGCGCTAAACAGCACACCTTATTGTAGATTTAGCATTACAAATGCCTGCTATGTCAGGACAGCAGCAGGCATCTACACCCACATCCATCCACTTTTGTTACGATGCACCAAAGCATTCCGGTTGTACAAAAATAAATGGATGGTCATAAACTAAGTATTACACTATAATGCTGTGCTGACCAATCACTCTTACTTAATGTCTTGTCGAAAGCATCTGTAAAAGGCTGAAGACAAATAGTGTTTCTTTTCTGGCAAGCGTCTCAGGAATACAGAAGTGCTGCAGTCAGTGCTGTCTGCATTTACTTGTAGAAAACGTATTCTTTTTGTCCCAATTCAATGGGAAAGTGCTCATATGCTGGTGAATAAAATTGATGTATGGCAACCTTGTTGTTTCTGGAGAAGGAAGCAGTCTGTCCACCCCGCTATCTTCTATTGGGAGAAGGCTGATGTTCCTTCATCCTCTCCAGTCTAAAGTCATCCACATCTATTGGAGGCAGTTGTGCCGCAGGTGTTGTGTGGACAAATGTCTGTCCAGGTCCAGAATCAGCTGTAAAAGGTCAGATGGGTTTATGATCCAGTTCTGCAACAGGCACTGCTCATGTTTTGTTCCCCCTCCCATCTGCTGCTTCTCATTGGCATTCTGTAGATCTCTTCTCATCTATGAAGAGCGAGACGGCCCGTAAAACTGCTATTGTAAGGGACCCCACTGGTAAACAGTAACACCGCTTCGATATTTAACGCCGCATAATTACACGGGTGCAGCTTTGTTGCCAGCTTTTCATTACTTCCATAATTATTACAGTTATTGTAATTGGCCCCTTTCAGTCCTCCTGACTCATTCGTTCACGATCTTATTCTCAATCGATCCAACTGGAGTGTATGAAAAGCCAGCGAATTGCCTCTCTTTTTGCAATTCATCTTCCCTGATTCCCGTGATCTTTCGAAACGGCAAATTTCCAGCGAAAATGACAAAGGCGGTAATTGAATCGAGCAGCGCCTCTGGTTTGATGAATGATTTTTTTGGCGTGGTGGCTGTCCGCTGACTGTTAGACTTAATGTGCCGTGGTGGGGGAAGGGGGTTGGAGATTAAAGTGTGTCAGGCTGGAACTTCTCTAGGTTCACAGGCTCCCATGATTGCATAATGATCAGTACTCCCTGCAGCCTTGTTAGATCTAGAACATAGTTAACTAACCTCTTACCAAAGCTTCATACTCCACTGCTTTCAATTTGTTGTTATTCTATATTGTAACCTTAACTGACTTGCCCGTTTGGTCATATGATGTCTGTTTCTTGTAGTCATTGGTTGTTTATTCCACTGGGAGCCCCAGGGTGCATCTCTGATTGAATAGTGTCTCAGTTACTCTCAGCGTGATGTCTGGGAGGTTGGCAGTGGCCACTCCAGCCTCTCTCTCTTTCTTATACCCACCCCAGCCATGGAGACTTGTAAAATGCTAAATGATCTTATTGATCTCCTAATGAAGTGCATTTCTAATTCTTTAGTTTTTACCATTTATCACCCATGAACAGCATGAAATCATTAGACTATTAAATTATTAGGCTACGTTAATGATAAGACAATGCTTTTGTTGAGTTATGAGCACTTTGTTGATGGGATCTAGAATGTAAGAGAGGTGAGTGATTGGTTAGTTAGTAAGGGGCCAGGTAACAAGACACAATCTAATTGGACAGGAGTGTATGGTAGCACTAGTTATAATTTTTGCTGTATTACATCTCTGATGGTGTTAGGTTCTCTAAAATACGATCATGAGAGTGTTGTGTGTATTGTCTTTGTGTTAAAAATAGTTCATTTTATCATCATATGCTTTTCATCTGCTGCAGCAAATCGTTTTGATTGTGGTCTTGATTTTTGTCACCTTTGTCCCTAGGGTGCAGTGTTTTCAGCTAAATGTCAGGGTCAGTTTATTCAATGTTAAACTCTTTCGTGTCTTGTTTAAGGTCATGATTTTAGCCTGGATTAGTACAAAAACCTGCTTAACCACAACTCCTATTTCACAAAAGTTAACAAAAGTTATTTTAAAACTGTCATTAATTGTAATTATCATGATTGCAGCTATGTTTTCAGATCCATATAGTGTGGCTGTATTGATTGCCTTCATAAATACAATACTACATATATGAAATCCTAACACTTTAAACTACTCTTAATGATAAAAGGGGGGTTTTAACAATTATCAGAGCTTCCTCTGAGAATTGCTGTTAAATTGTTGGTTTTCTTCTTCTTCCTGTCTTGGGTTGGAAAATAACTGAATTATTTTGAGGACTATTTCGAGCCAGGTTTCCATGGCAACGTGGCACGGGGGAGCAGTGTCGGTGTAAACAGCTCGAAGAGGCTGAGGAGCCGACGGGCTAGATTTCTCGTTACTAGAAAACTGTTCAGTGTTTGGCCCTGATTTGGAATTGGTTTTAAAGTCTCTGCTGTATCACCTTACCTCTTAAGTGTTTAACTACATTCTTGCACTGTTCACACTACATGCTCTGCTCTCATGTTATCTGCTAAGCTGTTTAACCGTAACACTTAACTTGCTGAAACTTGAAAGCATCTTCTTGGCAGACGTTTCTTGTTCCTGGCCTGATGCAGTGCTCTTGTAGATGACAAACTGTTGCTCATCAGCACTTTTTTATGCTTTTCCAGCTCTTCTGTATGCGACCATCTTCGGTAACGTCACCACCATCTTCCAGCAGATGTACGCCAACACCAACAGGTACCACGAGATGCTGAATAATGTACGGGACTTCCTGAAGCTGTACCAGGTGCCCAAGGGCCTCAGCGAGAGGGTGATGGATTACATTGTCTCCACTTGGGCGATGACCAAGGGTATTGACACTGAGAAGGTAAGCGGTGAAATGGTGCGTTACTCAAAGCTTCATCCCATCCTAGCCTTGGTTGCTGAACCTTTTCTGTCAGTCAGAGCATTAAGGATATTCAGATGCTTTAAAGATATTTTTTGTGAGTGTACATGCATTACCTGCACACCAATTCCTGTGAAGAGCCTTGGGACAATTCTATTAGGAAAGATGCTATATTGAAATAAATTGAATTGAAAATGTGCGCACATGCCAGTTTGCATCCACTCCTGCTACATAGAGCCCTTTCTTCCAGCCTATCTAAATCAATTAGTAGGGCAGCAGTTTAGCCTGATCCTTCCTGCCCCATCCAACGCCACAGAAAGCCCTGTAGGACCATGCAGGCTTTCATGCAGAAGACTTGCCTCAGGACACTGCAGAGCTTGGCCAAGCTGAATGCAGTAGAGCCGTTCGCTCATGGTGGCAGTGTATCCAATCAGAAAGCATGTATATCAGCATGTGTTAGAGGGCTCTGCCAAGCATTAAATCCAGGGCCTTTTTTAGAATACTCCAACACATCTGCTGAAGTGTCACGAGATGCCTGTGAAATTGATTAACTGCCACCTTCAAATTTTACTGAATGACAGTAAATCATACACAATTTAGTAAATCATCCTTGCTTTGAGCAGCAGAATAAACAAGTGTACTCACTTCATGTCTTTCATAGTTTTATATTGCCAAGAATATTTGGTAAAGGTTGACATTTGTTCTCCTAGGTGCTGTCCATCTGCCCAAAGGACATGCGGGCGGACATCTGTGTCCACCTCAACCGCAAGGTGTTCAATGAGCACCCGGCTTTTCGGCTGGCCAGCGACGGCTGCCTGCGCTCCTTGGCCGTCGAGTTCCAGACCACCCACTGCGCTCCAGGCGACCTCATCTTCCACGCCGGCGAGAGCGTGGACACACTGTGCTTTGTGGTGTCAGGCTCGCTGGAGGTCATCCAGGACGACGAGGTCATCGCCATTCTAGGTGAGCGGTGGGACAGTTGGTTTGTGTGTGACACGGTGATGTCCTGGCGCTTCTGCTCTCGTGTCCTGAGGTATAAAAAAACGAGGATCTCTGCTCATCCTGACTCACTCTGCCATGTGTACCCGTGGCTGTTTCCGGAACTCTCTTTTGGACATCTGGTAGGTGTGTTCATGCCATCATTGGCATTTCTCCTGAGCCCTCCACCAGCTGCAGGGCACAGTGTCACTCTGCTCTGATAGTGAGTGGCTGAGCTGGCATAGGGACATCATTAGTGTCCTGTTCTTGGCAGGCCAGGCGGGGGTCACTGGGCTGGCACATCGATCTCCAGTGCTAATAGCTGCCAGCGTGGGGTCTGTTTCAACAAAGTATGGGAGAAATACACATAGTAGTGGGGGGGGGTGTTGGCAAAAGTTTTGACTAGTAAAGAGGAGAGCAGTCCAGGCTCAGTTACTGTCATTCTGTCATTTTTCTGACATTAATAGGCCCTTGAAAAAGAAGCCCCTGTGTCTTGGTGGTTTTGCCCACATCCCATTTGGGAGGATTGTGGGAAATGGGTGGGCAGCTTATGAGTAGATGGAAGTACTTCAGAAATGTGCACTCCTCAAGTGAGGTCCTCTGGCACATAAATCCCTGCTTCTGTGCTTATAAAACATTAGTATTTAACTTTTTTAACTTAATGAGCATGGAGAAAGAATGGCACAAGCGAGTAAGCGGCTGCAGTCTCAGGGGTTTCCATGGCTAAGCTGATTGGTCTGCCTCGACTCTGTCAGGTCCTATTTGTTATTTCTACGCTCTCTTCAGTCCTCATTATCATCTCACTTGGGGGCCAGGGCCAATCTTCAGGTTTCCTGCGTGTCCTTCAGGCTGACGTCTGTAGTCTTATTAGACTCATGTAAGCTTGGTAAAACCACTGTCTTTTAACCAAACGATGCACTTGTAGCAGGAAACCTGGGAGATTTCCTCTTTTTTAAGTAGATGTCTCAGAGTGTCCGATACTATGGCATGTTTATATGCGATATGCAACTGCAATGCTTGGGTGTATGTGCAATGAATATAAAAGGTGGCTTTTAGAGCAGGAGAAGATTGTTTTCGGGGGAAGGTTATTTGTAATTTTCATCTCATATAATCTTTATTTGGTCATGGTGGTTTGTAAGCCTAGATAAGACCGCTGCAATACTGGTTGCTTGATCCCACCTGTAATGATTTTCTGTTGCAAAATCATAAACAAAGGCGGGCCCAATTGTGGAAGGGAGTTTATTACTACACAACGATGGAGAAGACGCAAAACAAGGAAACGCAGGTTAGCAATACCACTAGGGGAAATACTGCCCAGTCTTGACCATAAAGCCACAGCCTACAGGGACCTATAATAATCAGCCAAGAACTCAGCGAAACACATATTGGAAAATCCAAGAAAATGTACTCATATTAAATATAGCAACTTGTTAACACAATTCAAAAGCTGATTTATCATCCTTGATTAGATGGCTGCTGATGGTTACATGAAAGTCATTTTTGTGCAGCTTTACTGTGAAAGAGCGAGAGGAAAATGTTGCTGATATTTCGTCTGCTTCTCCTGACTTAAAGTAAAGATTTCGCTTTTAAAATTATCTGGTTAAAATCACCATAATTTGTTTATAGGCAAATTTAAATATTTATTTAGATCATTTCCATGGTCAGATGTTTCATTTCACTTTAGTATCCAGATAAACAAAGGTTGACCATTTTTCAGCTAACAGATTTACCATAAACAAAAAGAGCCTATCTACTGCATTATTTGTCTGTGTTCTGATTGGTTACATGCTGTCATGCCCTAGCTTGTCATTCCCTTTTTTGTCCACTAGGTCCCGTCTTGCCCTTGTCTTTGTTCATTACACTTGTGCACTCTCTCTGTTGATTCAGTGCTTTCACCTTTTTCTTATTTCCTTGTGTTCCCCATATATGCTCTTCTCTTGCATTAGTCCCTTGCCGGTTCTTGTGGAAGTAAGTGCTGTGTTGCCATATGTTAGTTGTAAGCCTCTGTGTCTATGCTTGTTTCCCCATTATTACCATGATCAGTTCCCTTAATAAAACTCCCTTTTGGCACTTACACCTCGCCTTTCTCACCTTGCTCCCTGCAGCGTTACACATGCATAAAAAGGCTTGAACATTATTAACATGAAAACCTGCATGGTCCTACAGAAGACATTGTAATTTTTTAAATATATTGACTGAGATAGCTGATTTTTGAGTCAGTGTTATTAATAATATATTCACCAAATTTCTCAAGCCTTTTTTGTCCCACTGCTCCTGGCTAACCACCCCATTCTCTGAAATTGAGTCCCACATTGCAAGATATTGTGTTGGATTGCAGACCTCCATATCAGAAAGTTTCGGTTTACTGAAAATGGCACTAAACTGAGTGGTGGCCAATTCTGGCCTTGATGCAACATGGACAGGAACTTGGACGTGGTCTGAGGCTGAGCACAGAGGGTAGTACTGCTGTCAAGGAGGTCAGAAGAATTGGCAGAAACGAGGTGTCCACAAAACACTGAGATCAGTCGTCCTGTACAGTAGGAAATAGTGCCTACGTATCACCTTATGTATGTGGAGCTGAAATAAAGAAATCCACTGGTGCCCAGGATCAGTTGAAGCCGTCTGGTGTAATGACCGCAGTGTATTGGGTTTGGAACGTCTGCTGTTTCCAGAGCAGGAGCTGATGTCTTTGCTTTGGAGCAGCCTGCATTGCTGATGACCCTGCGCCATTGTGGCCTTTGCGACGTTGTGCGAACAGCTGCAGCACAGGTGATTTGTGGGCCGCAGATCAACGCTGTGACCGCAGTGCTGAACGAGGCCCGGTGGGTTTGCGGCTCCAGAATTGTGGCTGTGCTTAGTCCTTTTGCTGTGCTTCCAGGACAATTTTATTGGCCACCTTAACTGTAAAGCACTTGATGCTTCATGCCCTCTTTTGCCACACAGGGATGTGTTGCTTGCAGATGCTAAAGCTGTCATAACATCTCCACTGTGGAAAGCGATGAAGAAGAAGACTACTACATGGACTTTATCAGCTTCTGAGGTCACCATTCTCTCTTCCCCTCCCCTCACCCCCTCAGGAAAAGGGGATGTGTTTGGGGACGTGTTCTGGAAAGAGACCACCCTGGCACATGCTTGTGCCAATGTACGGGCACTGACCTACTGTGACCTGCACATCATCCGCCGGGAGGCACTTCTGAAGGTTCTGGAATTCTATACTGCCTTCGCCAACTCTTTCTCTCGCAACCTTATCCTTACCTGTAACCTGCGTAAAAGGGTAAGTCTCACTACCTTGGACCTGCTCAACTCACGTCTTCATTTGTCAGCCCCCCCCCCAGCCTGTTGGTGTTAATCAGCCCCCACTGTCATTGCTCAGATCTGTGGTGCTGCATGAAAATGCATATTTAAATCATCCTTTGTTTGTTTCATCTTTATTTTGTTTCTGGTGAAAACTGAATCTCTGCACTTGTTATGTGTGTATGGCTTGAAAAGAGCCAAATTATCCTTCTTCTTAGTGAGTCTCCAAAACCCACAGTGGTGGAAGTTGAGACAGTGAGGTGGTCATTTGTGAAAACCTGTGTTGGTGTCAGGTTCACTTTGGAGTGTGAAACTGGTCTCTGGACAGGGCAGCGAGGCAGACTCATAGACAGTCGTTAGCTGGAAGATAAAAGTGTTACTGAATTCTACCTTAATCCTGTTACTTGCAGTGCTGGCCTTAATGAATTTTTACATAGTTAATTACAGGCTGTATTCGGGTCAGGGTTGTGCAGAGAGGACCCTCAGTTGGTGATGCAACGCTGTGTGTTCTCTGCATGCTGCAAGCTGTGTTTGTTACATGTATTTATAGCACAGGAATTTTAAGACACACACACAAACACACTCACACATACACACACGTATACTCGCTCAGGTCTTTAGGTCACAGACTGGGTGTCTCTCATTGCATCCTCTGTATATGCATCTATTCCACGGTCAGGACCGATTACCTTTCTGGTCCAGTGGCATTCCATCCATTTGGGGCAAAAAGCCTATTCTGTGAGTCCCACCCTTCACCTACACTGTACACACGTATGCTAGAGGCCTCCTACCCTTTTGCATTCCATAAAGTGCCTAACGAAGATGTGGAATTGCTTTCATAGAGGACGATGCGGTGCTGAAATGAGGCAGATTTTAATTTTTTTAGCGACTGAGTCTAGGTGTCGACCGGTGAGAGTAGAGATGCTGTGTGCTGAGTGGATGCTGGCAAACACTAAGATTCCCCGTATTTCGACAAATCTGCTGAGTTTTCCAGAGAACACAAACAAAGTGAGGCAGTGTGTGTCAATCATGCAGCTTTTCCTGCGCCGTTCTGCAGGCTGGTGCCGTGGAATATTCTCCCTCACGATAGGCTCTCACCTTTCAGATAAACATGGCATGACAGAGTGACCCTTTTGGCACGGCTGTCCTTGTGCTTGTTAGTGCTCGTCACGGCGCCGCTTTGGTCCTTGTAACGCACATGTACAGATGTCACCAGCTGTTGGGTTCACGAGCAGCCTGGGGGTTCTGATCCAGTGCTGCATCACTCGAATCTGCTGTGTCCTGTTTTTCCACTTGCGATCGTCTGTTTTCGGTTCCCTGTTAGGCCACCGTGCTGGTTCTGTCAGAGCACTGGGGCAAGGCAGAGCTCCAATCTCAGCTGCATCCCACCAGACACCAGCAGATACTCCCTCAAAAAGGTGTTGTTAATGCATGCTGCTGCACAGATATAGAGAGCAGAGACCCTCGTCCCAGGAACGGAGGGGGAGGTCTCCTTTTGTCAGAACCAGAGCATCATTCCCTCTACTGAACAGAACGCACTCATGCATGAACAAGTGCACACAGCGAGAAGCAGGCTCTAAGTGAAAAAGCCATTTTTAGTAATTGATGAAGCTCTAGGATCAGTGTGTGTGTGTGTGTGTGTGTGTGTGTGTGTGTCTCATTTGGACTCATTTATGCAAAGCTAGCTTTTTTCTGATTTGTTTTATATTCAGCATATAAGGATGTGGATTATGTCTGAAATTCTTTTTAAAATGCTGTGTAGGTATAATGCATTTTTTCATGTATGGAGGAATGGTGATTAGATTGAAAAGTAATAGTAAAGTTGTCTTTTGCATGCCCCCCCCCCACCTCAACTGGAGGCGTGACCGATGTTGCAGAAGGGACTGGAACGATATGCGTACATTATGGTTTTGCGATGATCAGCTGGACTCTTGACCCTGCTGTTATGTGAATGGAGGCTTGGTAATTGGCAGTAAAGGGGAATTCTGGGAAATCGACAGTCCTCCACGTAAGTCTTCTGATGCTGCTTCTATTCTGACTGGCATGTCACCACCCATCCCTTCTCCTCTGCTCGTGCACTGTACCACACCCAAAACGGGCAGCTACCTCTGTGGCAAATTAAATTTCAGAACAATACACCCCCTCCCCTCCACCTATTCCAGTCCACACACAAGCTCCCCACCGCACCCCAGTCGAGCACGATGGACGGTGGGCTCTCCGTCTCCTTAATCTTTTCCTTCGTGAAAAGTTCAGCCTTAACTGAATCTCTATGACGTCGTAACAACTGCAGCTCAGAAAGCCTGGTATGGAGAGCTCACCCAAAAGCCCGAACAGCACCTTCTCAGTTAGAGACTGCTTATTCACTCCTGTACTTTATTGTGCCGTGGGAGTCAGGTTGCTGTCAGGTAGCCAAGTGCCGCGAGCTCTCGGGTGGCCTCCTGCTCACAGATGTACGGCTTGACAGTTGACAGGCACAGCCAAAAGGGATCCTGGGTTTCTCTTGTTCCTGCCAGGTCCACGGTCTCTCTGTAAACCTGCTGTGCTCATTTTAAGGAGTCTTTAAAGGTGGAGGAGGAATAATGCTTAGGGAGTGCAGAGAGCGGTGTTGCCGGGGCTGTTTTGGAGAAGTCAAAGTTCAGCTTGTCAAGAGATTTGAAGTTGTGAGAAGATCACCAATGCGTGAACGTTGTCTGGAAGGTCTGGTTGAAAGGTGACGTGTCTCCAGCCAGCTTGTTTCGAGATGAAGGTCAGTGGCGGTTCAGCTCTTGCACCAAAATTCTCCACCCTGCTCTACATTTGTCCAAACTGAACTCAATACACTTCAAGTAACTGTTCCTACACACTGAGTGCAAAGTGAGTTTTCTCACCTCTGCTCAGCTGTGTAGCCTTGGGGGGAAAAACATTACTTCTAAAGGCTAACACACAGACACACACACATACATATATATATTGTATATCATATGTAAGTGATTACAAATGTCACTTCCATTGAAAGTGTGACACCTAATTTTTTAAATTTAGAAAAGGCATGTGCTCTTTCTGAAAGCTAATATTAATAACTAAGAAATTTCTTCAATTGGGTACAGTCTTTTTCATGTCTTGAAACGATGCCATGTCAGTGTCTGGTTTTTATTGTCAATTCAGGAATACTATGCAAGTGCTTAAGTGCAAAAGCTAGGACAATCCAGGGGACAGTCCTTCTTGTCAGTCCTTGTTAGGGCCTTTTAACGCAAAGGCACCTTGCAGGACTATTTTTGTGTTTGCTCCGTGTAGCCGGGCGCAGACGCCACGCAACAAGATGAATCCGTCGCAGCAAAGCGCAGGCGATGAGTATGGGTTACAACAGCGGAAAATGCGGGCTGTGGGAGGGAAAAGGAAAAAGAGGTACGAGAACGAGATGTGATGGGCGAAGAACGGGATACAGTGGGAAAAGTAGCTGAGGTGGAAAGACTCATTTTCCCCATTGCTGCCCTGTAAATAAATAAGTGTAACTTAGAAGACAGCTGACCCACTTGCACAGTCAGGGTCCCAGACTATGAAAGGAGAGCCTGCATCTCTCTCTTGTAGGTCCTCTCAAAGTGACATAAAAGTTTTGCAGAGCTAAAGCTCTCTACCAGCTGACCTCGTCCGAAGCCTGTGAAACAGCAGTTACTCTATCCCCTCTCTTCGCTGAGGTTAGAGCTCTTGCGGGGATAATGGAAACGGCGTGTTTGCTCTGATGACGTCACTTTATACAGCAGGACGCCTGACTTTACGGCTACAGGTGTTCAGGAAATGCTTACCATAAAGGCATAACGGTTTTTCCTTTATCTAGCAATGTGTGCTGTGGGACACTTAAATCAGTTTATATTAAGTTTCCTGCTTGAGAGTAAACAAGTTAAATTATTAATACGAAAATATACAATTTCTTGTGTATTTCAGATTAAGTCTGAAATGTATGAAATCCCCTACAGCATAGTCAGAGATTAACTCCTACAGTGCTCTGGTTCCTAAGGTTCTTTTAAGTACACTGCTTCGTTAGGGACACATTTCTGTTTTGTAGCAATCAAACACTTTAACTTATGCTGCGCTGCGCTGTCAGACTCCTTATGTACAGACAGACCTGACCATTTCCCCACAGCGGTTGCCATGGAGAGTGACACTGTGCAGGGTTTGGATTGTTATATTCATGTTCCATTCTGACTTGACTGTGACTTCCCAGAGGATCGGCGCCCCCAGACGTGTCCGTGTGACGGAACCAGCGGCTTTTCGGCTGCTTCCTGTCTGCTCTTTGACCATGCGCTGACTTCACTGGTTCTGCGGAGTGATGATTTAAGAGAAGTCACTTAATACCTCAGAACATGGTGGGCTAAGTGAACTGAAATATTCAAGTCACGAAATGGGTCTTTTTAATATCGGGATATTTTATATTAATCTGCAACACATGAGGAGTTTTGACTCCTTTCATCTTCTGAAAAGCTATGTCTGCTTTCCCCTGTGCCCTTGTGAAAATGATGGCGCTTTATGTAGATTTCACCTGCGCCTTTGTGGCTCCGAGAAGCAAATTGGGTTCCTTAGTATAAACAGAGTTCCCCTGAAGAGCGAACACACTTGTCTGTAGGCTTATTTCCTTTTGCTTTCATCTAGAAAAAACTGTCTGGACTCCTAGGTGTACGAACTACAAACACCGAGGAGTGTGGAGAAGATGCCTTGTAACAATGCGATATATTATTTTATGGCCACTATCAGCTTTTGCAGGAAAAATGTTCATCTGTTCTTCTCTGCACAACTACGACTAGA
The DNA here is from genome assembly GCA_025773905.1 of Chitala chitala. NCBI lineage: Eukaryota > Metazoa > Chordata > Actinopteri > Osteoglossiformes > Notopteridae > Chitala > Chitala chitala. The sequence continues at coordinate 111,086 of JABJVR010000034.1, read as the reverse complement.
GGGATATTTGCATACTTATGCAGCTAGCTCAAGCAGTCATTCGATTCTGTACTTAGAGGTGCTTTATTATAATTGGCTCGTTGTGTATGTATAAAACACAGCAGAGCTCCACTACCAGAGTTAGGGTTGTAATCGTTTTCTTGGGATTAGGACCAGACGCTCAGATGTGAAGATTTGGGCTGTGATTAACCACAGTTTCTTGCGTGCGGACACTGTGGATCAGCTGTAGTGCTGAGATGGGCAGCACCTGTGGGCCAGGTTGTTTGTGTGAGGTAATTAACCACAGGCACAGGCATCTTCTTGTAGTATGAATGCCAACTGGCGTAAATCTGGAGTTTATCTACCGATTGGTCAGTTTTAGGAGGAACTCTGGACACATCGCAGTACTTGAGTTTGCCTTATGGCATCTGAAGTAATGATAGAATCTGATAAATATCTTATCAAACATTAGCTAGGGTAATTACCTCAGCCAGCTGCATTGTGATTGGCTTTTTAATGTTGGCATGGCAATGATAGACAGCTCAAAAGTGTAACACTGCCTCCCAGCCCTAAAATAGTCAGGGATGTAGATTTCAGTCTACATGTTAGTGGCGTGACATCATTATGTAATTGTCCTTTATACCTGTAGAACATTGTACTGTCTTGGAAAAACAGCAACTTTTGTATAGTGTGTGTGTGTGTGTGTGTGTGTGTGTGTGTGTCTGCACTCTGAGGCTCGAAGAAGAAACCAGTGAGAGTCACACACGTATGCACAGACAGTCCCACAGACAGGCATATAGGCAAGCACATGAAGATGTATCCTGCTGCAAAAGACTGGTTATACACACAGTAACAGATGCACACAAACAGACATGCACGTGTGTGCACGTACACACACACACACACACACACACACACACACACACACACACACACACGCGCACACACACAAGGTAAATACACCCAGCTCCACACATGCACACGATACAGCCTGTTCTTTGTTTTTTATATGGGCGGTCTTAACCAATTTAATGTCAGAGTGTTATTTTTTAATGCCAGAGTCATCTCATTACTGATTTAATGCATTCTGATAACTGAGAAAATGGAAAGCATGAGTGAGTTAGGTGGGTGGGAGGAGTACAGTCTTGGGCCTTTTTTTAAACACACATACTGCTTTCAGTGGCAGTTTGAACTCAGCATTAAATGAGTTTTAGCGAGGAACGTGTGTGGTTTTTTCAGCCCTGTTTTTCTGAAGCGTCACACCATATCTAATTTTTTGCACATCCATGTTTCTAGTGGGAGCTCTCCGTATAGTGTTGGCACCTGCTGCTGCTTTTGAAAGGAATTCCGGATCTTTCTGTAGTGGTTGGGATTATGGGCCATTATTTTTGGCCTGACAATGATATGTTAGTGTGGTGTATGAATGTGGGCAGCAGTGGGCTCCAACTAGCCTTAGGAAAAAGTGACAATGCTGGGATGTCAGTCGAGCACAGTGACTTGTAGAAATGGGGTTGGAAGCAACAGCAGCTAATTGCCAAGGCTTAATTAATCATTCAAACATGTATTACATCATTTATCCAATTAAGGGCCTCATGTGGCTTAGAGTCAAATGCAGGGAAGAGAGGGCACATTGTCTGTAGGGCGCCCAGCTAAACACAGGTTTCAGTTTATCGCCTCAGTACAATGGCCAAGACATCGTTATAATGCACCATAGGGAACTGTGGTTCTGTTGAGTGACGTGTAGTAAAAACCATCTCAGAACGTGACAGGTTTCATGAAGGAGACAGATGACTGAAATTGTTCCACAACTCAAAAAGTTAAGACGGAATATCTTTATTTGCTTTTAAGTATTACATTTTAAATTATCAAATGAGCTGCATGTAGAGCTTCAGTGTTGTGTTTCCCTTAAAGGAGGGAGGATTACCATGGCCTACAAAAGTGAGTCAAAAGAGGCAGGAGTCCCACCTCTGACACTCAGAAAGAAAGACAAGGCAACCCAAAAATAATTTCAGAAAAATGCACAAGACTGTGTACCTTTAACCTGTAAGTAAACACCAGCAGAAATTTCCAGCTGCATGTCTTTCAGAATCGCTGTCCCCATATGTTTCTGCGGCGTGACTATTTTGTCTTTAAAAAGTTCACAACAAAATTTTTGTAATTTTGTAAATAGTCACACCAAACTAACTGAATTACCTTAAATCCCACATAAAAACAAGCAAGCAATACCATGAAATTAGATCTTCTTACTGTATACAATACTTTTGGTCATATTAATTTTTTTCCGCGGATGTTAGACTCTGTAATCATTGTTTTATATCTGCAATGCAATGCGAGGGTGGA
>JABJVR010000034.1:77386-107617 GCA_025773905.1 Chitala chitala | reverse complement strand
TTCCCCGCCACCCCCCCCGCCCGGCGGCGGGGGGGCCGACCTCCCTCTCCGGGGGCCACGCCCGGGTTGGGGGGGGGGGGTTGTTTATTTTCTTGCTCTTCTTCAGACCAGAGGACAACTGGAGTCTCCTGGTCACAGTGGAGGCTTTTTGAGCTCAGGGAAGAGCAAACACGCTGCAGTTCCAGCAGCCGTAGAAGGAGGGGAACCCCAAGCCCCCCCAGCAGAGCCACAAAACATAGCCGTGCACTGGAGAGAGCTGGGGGCAGAACGACACCGCTGTTCAATGGTTTTGGAACGCCATTATGACAATCTGTAGTTTCTTTTTTTCGTTATGTTTTTGTGTTTTTTTTTAATTCTATTTTGTTGAATAGTTCAAGTCCTACAGTCTCTTTTCCCCGTTTCTTTTTCCTCATTTAGACATTGTTATTTATTAACAATTTAAAAGGAAAAAAAAAAAAAAAAAAAAAAAACATATTTACAGTGCTGCTGAAGTAACGAAATATACGTGTGAATCTACGGTAAAGTAAGTCGCACAACAAGGGAAGGGGGAGAGGTGGTCACTCGGTTCAGCTCTGATGGCTGCTCTGTTAAGTGGGGATGAGGCCGTCGCTCTGTTAAGTGGGGATGATGCCATCACTCTGTTAAGTGGGGATGATGCCATCGCTATGGAGACCCCTCTTCAGCTCCAGGTCCTCCAGCTTCTTCCACAGCTCCTCCCTCTCCCTCTCCTTCTTTTTCTCACTGCAGAGGTGGAGCGAGAAGGGGCTGACACTGATGTCTCTCTCACACTCACAAACAGTCTCACAGCCTGGCTGGGGCTTACCGCTGGCGGTCCGACTTGTACGTAGCCGTCAGCTCATCAAACAGGGCACTGTTCATCTCCATGAAAGCTTTCAGGACATTGTAGACAAGGGCCACGATAGCCCTGCAATTCAGGGACAAACAGACATACAGACTCAGGCTGAGAAGGAGGAGGAAAAGCCTGGTGTCTTCTGCCACCAAAAGGGCAGTAGCAGAAAGCGCAGCCCAACCTCAGCTAGGAGTGCTGACTGACACCAGCCACCTCAGTATGAACAGCACATTTCTGTTCGTTGCTGACATTATATGACTTCACAGTCCATACACAAAGTTAAGAAACGATGCCCTTTTTAACATGTCCATCTAAAACAGCACTGTGCGCCTAGGCTTTATACACGTGCGAGCAGCGTTCAGAGGAAAGTAGAAAGGGCCACTTACGGGTTCCAGTGCTCTTTGGAGATGCGGTAGAGGCTGGCGAACATGATGGGCAAGATGACACTGGAGTTCTCCTCAATCAGACTCATGATGTACTCGTTGTTCCAGTAGTACAGTGCTCTCTCTGCCACCTGGGCAGAATAGAGGACTCACACTAACAGCTGACCATCTGCCAGCATCTCACATGATTAAGCACTACACAGAGGTACACATCCAAACAGCTCTCTAGTTCCTAGACTGGTCCGATGTGGGATCTGAACCTGCATCATCCTGTCGCAAGTCAGGTTCCTTGTTTCCAGTCACCTCAAAGGTTCCAAGTAGGGCAAACTCACCTGGAAGTGCGGACTGGACACGCATCTAGAAATCTGCTTAAAGAGCGGCTCCTGGATTTTCACAAACTGCGTGGGCTCAATCACATCCAGGATCTCCTCCAGCTCTCCTAGAAACATCACCTGGAGATGCCAGAGATGGGGGGGGGCATGCACACGTGACGCTCTGACAGATCTTACATCCAATCCACATGTACCGAGAGTCAAACAAAAACGATTCACCTGCATCATTCTGTAGCCATCAACGTTCAGGTGCTCGTGTGACAAGTTTATTACATTCTTGCCAAAGAACCACAGGTAGGATAACAAAGCTAAAGAAGACATTTACTTACCTCTTTTTGGCTGCACGTCTTTGGCCAGAACTTCAGAAGGCCTCTGATGACCTGAAGAAAGACAGAAGGTGCCTGATCGGAACCAGAGAAGCAAGTCTGTACACTGTCTTGTGCTTGCAAGCAGGGAACCTACCGGTTCTGTTAGAGTCGGGTCCTTCTCCAGGAACTGTACAATACAATAGGCCAGCTGAGAGAGACAGAAGAGAATTCAAATGGTGAGGTCACACGGGCCAGAAACTGGGAGCATACCCATTTTGGATCTCATCCAAATGCCTTTCCTTTGGCATTCGCATACCTGTGCGTGGAACAGCGACAAGCTCCGGACCGTGTGCAGCGGGATCAACACCTTGACCAGGAACTGTTTGTGTTCAGCCTTCAGTGGCAGCGCAAAGCCATTGATGATGCTGTAAGGACACCGCAAAACACAGAGGCCTTCAGGCCTTTAACTGTCCTCTGTCCACCATGCAAGAATTCAAACGCATCAGTGACAGAGGGTTACAGAAACAGCCTGTGTGATCGGAACGAGCCCAGTTCATTGACCACACCCCCCCGCGGCACAAGATTGGCGCATAAACAAAACGCTGCCATGCAGAAACTACTGGTAAATATGAGTAAAAATAAAATAGAAAAATCTGAACCGCATCTCTGCAAGGTCAAAATTCCATTCCTTCAGCTCAACCCCCTGTCTCTTCACCCAGTAGCTCCCCTCATTACAGTCTCCTCAAAAGCAAGTGAGCGGCGTACCTTCCCAAGATCTCCAACAGTTCAGCTACCCCATTGAAGTGCTCGGTTTCATAAACAAAACTGTCCAGGGTAGCAGGGAGGAGGTGGTAAGAGAAACAAAAAAGCATGTTAGCACAGGTCAAGACTCCGCTCAGAGCTACTTACAGGAAGGGTCACCTGAGCTCTTACCGTAGAAAAATATTATTTATCTGTTTTCGTATAAAAGCCCTTAGCCCCAGGAACTTCCCGTAAATTCTGTGCAAGACTGTCTTCAAGTAGTCTCTCTCCCTGGGGTCCTCGCTGTCAAAGAGCTCCAGGAGCTGAGGAACATGGCAGGTTAGTCACATGACAGAAACGGCCAGTCAGAGTGGATGAATGCTGAAAGCACGTGAAAACATGTTATTGGCCAAACTACTGAATGTCCACTTGCACACTACCTGTCCTACAAGCTTTATCAGGGCACACGGCGAAGCTTTCCACGCACACTCACCTGCAGCACAAACTTCTGGTCGATGTATTTTTTGGCGATGCTGGGCTGGAATTCCTGACTCTCCAAGAAGCGTATGAAGAACTCATACACGAGCTGTAGAAATAAAGCGGTGCCAGGGGGCAGGGGAGTGAACAAAAGGCCCACGCACAAGTAATATTGGGGAAGGTTGGGTACAGGAACAGGGCCCACCATGAACTCAAAAACACCAGACCCAGGGTAGTGTCAACTAGAACCACAAGAGGGTGCTAGACTAAACTCAACTCAATCCTCTATTGCAGTAGCAAGGAACAAGAGAGGACTGATGGCAAACTCAGGTCAACTCAGGAGTTTGTTTTATAAAAATTACACAAACTGAGACAATTAAATGATTGGATGAAGAAAATCTTTTACCAGGATGATTCTCCTTGAGGAGTCCTGGAAAACAAGGCAGTAAGTACACAGAAAGATGGGTGAGAGACGACCCACTCTTAAGGTGGGCGACTTTGAACATCAGAACCGGGACTTAACCAGGAAAAAAAACTGCACCAAACCTAACAGAAACTATGGGTCACCCTCTCCATCACCAGTGTGACTTCCTTTGGGAGAAACAGAATGAATACAGGCCTGAAAAGCTGACTCTCTATCAACACACCACAAAGTGCTGATAGGAGGTGGACATACCTGTAGGTGAGGCCAGGAAGCCTCGAGTGTGGGTTCATCTTCCTCTGGGTCAAATTCATTGCTGTCACTGGGAGGCAGGGTTCGGAATATATTGTAGGACACCTTGGAAGAAACAGGGAAATGATGATATCCACCTATGACAGCTGGAAAGTCTTAGGACTGTCTTCATTAAGTCATGTGACGCTTATGAAAAAGACGACTGGCTTACAGTGACAGGCTTTGTCACATGGTTGCCTCGTCCTCATCATAGCCAATCAGGACGAAGCAGTTTTAATTGTAGCCTACATGCCAGCTCTCTCACCATCTTGACCACTTCCGGGTAGGCCTGCTCCGTCAGGCAGCCACGGCTCACTGTCACATAGTCCACTAGCTCGTTGAGCGTGGAGCGCTTGTACTCTTTCATCTTGAGGTCCGACAGTGTGTCCATAAAGTCGAAGACAGTACAGCACTGCTGCAGCTTCTTCAGGAACAGCTCAGGCTGCTCCGGTGCCGGGACGTCTGTGTGCAGGGGGATGGGGGGGGGAGACACAGAGAGGGTGACATACCTCATGCTACCAGCAGGCAAAAAGATGATTCACAACTCACTATGTGTAGGGGAGAAAGGAATAGCTAAGATATTTATCAGTTTATATGGGGGGGAGGGTAGTGAGGTTTCATTTGCACAGGGAAGAAAAAAAATGACAGATCCCATCAAAAGAAAAAGGCAGAACAAGTGGAGGAGGAAGGTATTTCTATACTGTCAGTCCAGGCCATGTGGACAGCGGTGAGTCCGTAACACGCTGTGGGAGTATCGCGGGGGGGATCCACGGAGACATACATGTTACGCAACGTGTGCAGACGAGCATCTCCATGACAACCCTGCAGCATATGCACCAGCACACCGTACCATGCACCTCTTTGAGAGCTCAGGTTTTTGCTCCTCAGTTTTGTGGAATAAAGCTTGTCTGGACTCCTGGATACAAAACCCAAAAAGCAGCACTCATCCAGAACTGGAAAGACGATAACAATGCACACCTAACGGGCATTACTGTCGTTCAAAAAGATAGAACCAAAAAGAGGAGGGAAACTCGTTTGGGAATGACTGCTCCACCACTTCAAGCAAAGAAACAATCAGTACGCATCCAACCCAAAAACAGTGCCGTCCAACCAGAAAACTCTCATAGGATTGCATCATGTTTACCCTTTTGAAAACCTGCTCTTACTACAAACATATGTAATGGCAGCCTGGTGGCTCAATGGGTAGGACATCAGGTTGGGATGCAGGGTTCTCCTGGTTCAAATCCCAGCCCAGCCACCAGGAGTGTCCTTGAGCAAGATACAATGACCTAGCGCAGGGTAACGTGTGTGAAATTTTGTAACTGGCTTTGGATAAAGGCGTCTGCTAAATGAATAAATGTAATGACGTTTCTCCACTGGCACAATCTAGCCATGCCATACTGTGCCATGCCAGCGTGCTTCCACAAATCCATACCATATCAAACCGGTCTCGTTCAAGAGCAAGATCAAAGCATGTCACACACTGCCTTCAACTATACTCAACTACAAAGTGATATAACTGTCTAGGCAGTTTCTCTGCCAGACTATAACACCATGTTTAATTTTCAATTGGAAACGTTTTTTTTTTTTTTTTGGTTTTGTTTTAAACTTAATTCAGTTGAAATTTGAAAGCATGCAAAAGTAATGTATTGTAACAGTACCATTTTATTAGAACTACACAGACATACAGAAGAGTGCAAGTTAATGGGAAAAGCTGTTTGATGATGGTACTCAGTTGATTTAGCTTCTGGTGTTTCATTTTTTTACTTTATCAAAACTCATTACATGTGTATACACCTAAATATTATTTCACACAATAACTACCACATTGACAGGGTGTAGGAACATTTAGCCATTTGGTCTGAGAAGAAACCCATACAAGATTTGCTGCGTTAAGCCAGAAACAAAAAGGTGATTTGGGACATGACTGCTGAATAAGAAGACGTAATCTGTAATATTATACAACAAAAGAAGGCAGCTCTGCCTTCAGTTTCTATGACACCGACCAAATCAGGTCCAATGGCTGCACGAGAGTAGGCAACCAACACTAGTACAATCACCAAAAGCTCTTCTTTACGTCACCCGTGACCCAGATGAAACACGGTCAGAAGCCAGCCCCATCACTGTCCCAGATGAAGCACATGCAACTGCGCTACCAAAAGCTGGAACGTCACAACTCCCAAAGATGAGGGTTTTTCTCCACAACACGCAAGTGTCTCCCCTCCCCCAGCCAACATTGCTAAGGCACACTTAAACTCTCACACAAGCTGTTGAAAATGACCCAACTCTTCAGCATTTCACTCAACAGTACATCAATCAGGAGACAACTTGAACTCTAACCCATAACATCTGCAGCAGAAGATCAGTCACTACTTGATGCCTCGGATTCTGACCCCATTCCTGCGAGACCTGCCATATATGCGGTCTCCAATTCTGCAATAGCTGCAGAATACATAACTAATTATCCTGATTAAATACAGGCAGTTTTCATCTCCAATGCTGTTAGCGGTTTTGATGGAGTCAATACACAGGCACTCCAGGCCTGCTGGACCAGTCCACCGCTGGCACTCTTTGATCACATTTATCTTGCAAACAGCCCGGATCAGCTATCACAGGCTCGACAGAGGTAGAACAGCAGCGAACCGGAGCGCGCCATCTGCCACCTCCACTTTTGGATTCCCAGCCGCTCATTGATCTCCATAAGATCACTGTGGAGCCCTCAGAGGTTTTTCAAGCGCCGTCTGCCTGCGACACCCGATCCTCCGTTACACAGACGTCGACCTGCTCAGCATCTGCTCAGAGGAGGTTAAAACAACGACTCAGAGTTACAGCAGAGAGGCAGCCTGCCAAAACAGCTCCGCTCAGCCCCGTTCTTGCCTCAGGCGTGCGCAGCCGAAGCGGCTCCAGGCGAACAACGCTCACTACGGTGCGAGAACGCACGTCGCAGACAGCAGCAGCGCTAAACCACAAACAGAGCGTCAAGAAGAGGAAGACGTAAAACGGTCACCGAGGAAGTGTTCCAAAACGGACTTCCAAAATTAACCCTACTGGACGGAGAGCACCCAGTCTCTAAAGAGGGACCATTTTAATAGTCGACCACTCGACGCAACTCAACCCACTGGCTGTTACTTGATTTCAACAGGTCCGAAGATCCGTGCCCTCAATCACACGATGGTCATTGTCATCATATGCAAGAACAAAGTTAGGACAGAATACAGAGCTCATTCTCGGATACTCCTGGATGACTGCTGGCTGTCAAATGACGTCCCCCCCCCCACCCCTGAGCAGGGTGCAGGACAGGAGGGGAAACCCCACGCTATTAGAGCACAGAGGTTAGATTACCATCAGAGGGACAGACCGAGCTCAGCAGGTGCATGTGCAGCAGGTGAACATCTATGAAGGACAGGGAGTGACACAAACAAGCCTGCTGGAACACAAGGCCTTGCACGCCACGCTGCTATAGTTGCGGACATTTTCAGCTGATTGGCACCTGTGCCTAACTTCAGAATACAGGCGACGCCAGCTCCTTTCCAATGTCCTATATTCACCATGCAAGTGTCATAAGCATACGAGGTAATGTGACCTGCTACTCGGAAGATTATGCAAGCTACACACGCGCTCCGAAAATAGTGACGCCGTTTGCAGGAATAAACTTTGAGTAGCCTGGAAGGACCACTATATACGTTGCTGAAATCTGAAGAAAGAACAAATGAATTTTAACGTGTGACACTCGACCCAAACGCCACAAACCTTACGCTCGCCCACAATTGACTCCTAACTTCCATTCGCAAAAACACAAAGTGGCAACTGCAGCAAAACCACAACCTGTCAACCGGCCGGTCCAGATGTGTATCACAGTCCCAAGAAACGGGTCAAGAAGGCCGTACTTGAACCCAGTTTCAGCACATCCAGGGGAATGGCACAAGGAAAGAGACGCTCTGCGTTAAGTTGAGAAAGCGAACGCGGCAAAGTGGGGTCAGCGGCCTCTCAGGGGACCCGTGGAGGTCCAGTTACACCAGGGAGGGGCGTAACAGAAAACAGAGCTGCTTGCTGGGTGAAGGGGAAGTCCAGGAGCTCTGGGGGCTGGCAATGATTGACCTTCCTCTAGTTAATCTGCTATTTCTGCGCTTTTATTTTGGCTCATGAGATCAGAGAGACAGTGCTCTGTACTGGAGGTAGTAGATGGGGGCGGGGCCTTTATGAGTTCAATATGAGGTCAGCCAGCATTGCTCCACCCACCACCTTGATATTCAGCAGAAGCCTCAACTGTTTATGTCTCCCTCATTTATGTTACTTCACACTAAACTGAGTTTTACGTGACCTGTTCTCACACTCCTTACGACTGATACATGGACATCCCACCTATAAGGTACAGGGGCATCGGAAAAGTCAAAATAATTCAAGGACACTCGAGTGTGGCTCTGGGTGTTGAGTGAATGGGGGGGGGGGCTCTGCAAAGTGCCAAAGCTAGCTGTGTAGCACAGAAAGGGGGCAGTTGCGCCGCTTCCAGGCTCCCTTTAGAGAAGCGCTCCCTCACGCTCCGTGCTTCCGCTGTACACATCCTGAGGGAAGAGGAGCAGCTTCCTGTCCAAATACCCCCCCATACTCCTAAACGTCCAGCAGGAAGTCGCCGTCTCTCAGAAGTGCTGAGCTGGAGATAGAACTCAGACAGATCAGGATTAGACCACAGTATGTCCAGCTGTGAAATACGTGTCATCATACCGGTAACGAGAAGGCTGCACATTCTCATCTGGACAGGTACATCCATACGACCTGCTGTGCTCATCCTGACCATCTCCAGGAAAGCTGCAGGTGTAACACGGTCAGCTCTGCCGGGATGCAAACCCATGCGGCCACAGTTTGCACAAAGTTACCAGACAACATTATCCCACTGAGCTAAAGACCACAGTTTCTCACTCAGGGATATAACCAAACTCTTGTCCTTACATCTATCGGCAGGAGTACTGAGGAGATAAAATACAACCCAGCTGTTCTTGCTACAACCCTCAACCAGAGTCCCACGTCCACTCAGGAAACCACTGTAGATCATGATGACAGAAATGAGCAATGTCACTGAAGAGTACGCACAATGGCAAACAATATCCACAGAATATGTACAAAACTCCCAATACTTTTATTCACTTAAGACTCAATTTAAAACATCAGCTCCCAAGTAGGTGACTTCAGCTGGGTTACACCTACTCACTGTAACACTGCCCTGCTAATGGTACCATAATTAAAAATCTTGTATTGTGTCACTTGGTTAAATATAATTTTTAACACAAGAGGACTGTAAAAAAGATGATTTAAACACAGCACAGGGGATTATTCCAGGAAACAGAGCAGTGATATGAAATACCAATCCAACACACACACACACAGTAATTAATTACCAGTAGTGACAGTTCTTTTTTTGAGTGACATAATCACTTGATAACTCTGCATATGTAGATCTTGTGGAACATGGGAAACTGACAGGTACCTAAGGACTCCAGCACTTAGACACGTAATCTCTTGCTTTCTAACAGATACGCCTGTACTGCCTTACTTAGACTAAAACATCTACGCTTCCAATTACCTCAGATGTTTAGTTCTTCAACTAACTTAGATACATGCGTAGACCAACACATGCCGAAACCCGAAGCCCACTTCCACCCGAAGTGTAGTTACTCTTTAAAAATACCGAAAGCTTTTATCAGTAGATTTCAAATTGTATCTGTAGATTTCAGGTAGGTTAAATACAGCAGGACTGATATTTCTAAACACCAAGCGCCAACATGCACAATATATTAAGAATGCACCGGGTACATCTAGTAAGCTGAACATTTCAGTCACACTCTTTCTAAACACTTACTCATCCCGCAGAGCAGCAAAAAGTGTATATTACCTTAGTACTGTAATTTATATGTGCAATACATACGAAGCACAAGACACTGATGACCACCTAACAACTGATAATGAAGACCAGTATACCACAGCACATTGCTGCATTGTGTCCAATAAAAGGCTGTAGTGTGTTCATCTTCCGGTCTCCACCCCACTGTTTGGTGCCGTACAAATTTAAAAATTGTAATAATAATGCACAGACAGCCAAGATACGGCAGCAAACATGCCGCAGAATGGGGAGGGGTCAGAACACCCGGATCCAACAGCTGAACGTCCCATACCAGCGACTACAAACACAGCAGTCCAATACACAGGGGCAACATGGGACTCTGACACTGGCGTGACCCGTGCGCTTGGCAAATGGACTCTCTTCATGTGTCGATAGAGTGCGCACGCACTCATGCGTGTGTGACGCTGGTGACATTTCCTGTCTGGCTACATTCCACTGCTCATTCTCTGCCGGCGTCTCCCACAATGACGTGCTTCTTGACCCGCCCTGGTCACACACACAAGTGTACACGTGCGCGAGCACACATGCGTGCATGCGGGCGGGCACACAACAAATCCTAAAGTAGAGGGAGGCTGAATGTAGCACCAAAGAGAGTAAACACACTCCAAATGTCACCATGGAGACTGGGCACAGCGTTAAAAGAAGCCAAAACAAACCCCCCCCCCCCCCCCTTCACAATGTTTATCAGAGTGGGAGGGGTTTCCAGCACAGGGAGGAGGGCTCTACACTAAAGGCAGGTAGAAGATGCCACAAGCTGCCGTCCTTCACACAACATGTTGGCTCTTACGCCATCCTCCCAGTGGGAACTGGTATCCTACCCACATTCCAAAGGACTTCCTCACTTCCTACTCCAATGTCTGCGAAAGTCCTAAACTTGTCAATTTATTCCCAAGTGGGTTCCTTACAGTGCCACAGTCTCCAGATATACACATTTTTACAAGGTGCAAATTCAAGGGTACTAAAATGCTCTGTGCCAGAAGAAACAGAGGGCATTTCAAACTTTTTAAACCACGTAAAACAAAACAACGTGGTACAATATTATTGTCTGTAACTGCGTGAACAAGAAAGACCTTTCAAAGTTCATTACTGGACCACGAGAAACAAGTCATGTGGTGCATGCTCGTACAATGTGGTGTGTGGGTGTGTCTGTGTGGGGGGGGGGCTTTGTCTCACCTTTAAGGAGGGGCAGTGGTGTGAGCTCGATGGGTTTGCCCTGAGAACGGAACTGTGAGGAGCTCTGTGACCGTTTCTGCTTGGCCTTCCTGACAGACTTCCGGGAAAATCCGTCCACTTTGTCCACTGATGGAGGGGGCGTGGCTGCGGAGGACATAGCCCTGCCGAGAGTGAAGAGATTCAGGTCAGCAGTAGGTCTCTCTCTCACACACACACACACACACACACACACACACACACACACACACAAAAAGGCATTCAGAACTACTGTGTCAGCACTGAAAGCTGTTGGCTTCAGTACGCTTGACTCTGGTTATCTCTGCACCCGTGACCAGGGTCCCAGGGGGCACAGAAAAGAAAAGACGCATCTCCAGACAGAAGGAATGTTCCATGACGGCAGAGTACGGCACGCTGGATTCCTCACAACGCCATTGCTGGCATGAGACTTGGGCTAGGATCAGGAGCTCAAATAAGCAGAGCCCTTGGACCGCACATTAAATATGCTGATCTGGAGCAAACCACAGGGCCCATCTTGGTTCAGCCCCCAGCAACGAGGGCAGCCTTTGGAGCAGAAAACTATAATCAGCATAGCAGGGGGGAGGGGAGATACGCGTGTGTTATCTCGTACTCTCATTGCATCCATCATCAAACAGCTGTCAGGGGCAGAAGCATCCCCTAGCTGAGAGATCTTCCTATCAGGTTATCCACCCCCCCAAAAACAAAAAAACTCAGCATACTCCTTGTATACAGCCATTACCACCCCCCCCCCCCAGAGGAACGCCTCTCACAGGTCATGTACCTGTGTAGAAAACAGCTGTAATGTAAGCCCTATTCACTTCCTTTCACTCCAAGACATACTAGCCACACCCCCCCCCACCTCAGACCAGCCAGGTTTGCAGTAGAAGTATGTGAGCAGGTGCAACATGTTCCCTGAAATATTTCATTCGTATTTTACATGTGATATTGTGCACCTCACACAGCACGGTACATGGTTGCTCTTGGTCTGTACTGATCCAAAATCAGTTCTGTTACCATACTCTGCGCGATGTACACGACTGTCCTGACAAGACCATAACCGAACGCAGAGGAGTACGGACATCATCCGTTACAAAACTTGCCAGTCAGAACTATAAAAGGGGGTCCTAAGTTCAAGGCCACGTATCCACGACGACGCACCGTCACAAAGAGCACGAAGGAGGATGTGCAAATCTCCCGTAACCGGTCAACGTCAGCAGACTTTGCAATCCAAAGTGAATCCATCAAGTGCTTAGAAGGTGTAGATCCCAGCTCACCCTTGTCAGCTGGTGCTCTGGCAGAGCCTTTTGGTCCACAGTAAAACAAAACAGAATCAAATCCAGCAGAAAAGACAGCAGAAAGCTTGCAAAAACGGCCTGTCTCTCAGCTGTGCTTGCATAAGCGGCCAGATGATGGTTGCAGAGGTGGACAGATTAAAAGGACAGCATAAGACTCTTGACCTGTGTGGACACAACAGGTGGTGCAAGACTCTTGGAGAGGGGGGCAGGCAGCGAAAGGCCAAGGTGAGTGCGGAACACTTCCCCCCCAAGGTCATCAAGAAAGGGGGCAGTGAGCATTCTGTACTTAGCTTGCGTTTAAATATTCAGGTGCAACAGCCTACTTATAATGCAAGTGTATTTAGATTCACCAGTCTTTAATGGGTCAGACGGTAAGGAAGGGTTCCTTTTGTTTGTTCACCTGGAATCCAGGAATATTTCTGTAACCAAGGGGAGAATGAGACCCAACAAGCCAGGCAGGGCACAGGAGCGTGCAGGGGACACACTGGCCACCATGCATATAAAGAGATGATGAGGTGGAACCACAGGCACGCAACTACAATGGCAGACGCCCATGTTCATAAAGGAGGTGCACTGGTGGAAAAGATGAATTTCACCTGCTTTCTTGTGAGAGGGAACAACTACAGCACCTGCACACGTTGTTTGCATAAGCCCTGGGGGATGGGAGAACACTGCCGTATCGCTTTGCATGAGGGCCAGTCAGCCGATTGTAAAGCACTCAACAGCTCCCCTTCACAGAGCTGGGACCACTATAAACATCACAATTATTAATGCGGCATCTTCCCTGTGCTTACACTTCTGTTCAAACTGGTTACATCCAATGGCAAAACATGTATTCATCAACCCTGATCTCTAAATTATTCCAAGTGAAGCATCCTGGTCAGAGGTTCAAAAGCTGTCAACACAAGGACCTTCTAACAGAGACTAGGACACAAATGTTGTTCCATAACCATTTTGCCACCTACTGTTCAAATGACAGAACAACATCCTGCATTAGGGGAGATGCAAGAAAGTCATCATTCTCACTGGCAGAAAAAAGATCTGTGGGGAAAATATTCAGCCCTAAGGAGAGAGTTCAATTTAGATGGTCAGTTTTCCACATAACTGGAAAAAAAATGAACAATTTCACTACCTGGCCACTGTCTTTGCTTCATACAAGGTACTTAAAAATACTGAGAACATACACAGGTAACTACATCCAAAGAAACAATTCGTATCACATACTCCTATGGTCTGCGCCAGGATTTCACCTCACTCACACGAAAAGGGCTTGCTGGGGGGAAAATAAAAAACTTAATACCTGACAGCTTCAGCGAAACAGTAAAAATACAATGCTTTTCTTATGTACCCAGTTTAAATTTGAATCCCCCAGTGTAACCCAAGGTAAGCCGCACGTACAGCTGCCCGTGCAGAAATCTGCAGAAGTTCGCAGTTTAGAACCAGCCAGGCAACACACTACCCCACCGGCTGGGACAAAACAGGCTGACTTTTCCCACGGCACCTTTACTCAGAGAAGCCTAGAAAAGACAACACACGTCCTGGCAGTGTGACCGACAGTGGGCACCGCTGTACCCGCTGGAAGACGGTGCACAGCACAAGCGCGCAAATCTTCAACACACAATCGGCCGTGCGACAGGAGCGCAAACAGCTGCGCGCTGTCATGGGAGCGGACCGGCGTTTACCAGCAAACCCGTGTGTCGACATTTACACCGAGCAAGCGAAGCCTCCATTAAAAAAATGCTGATTTACCCTAATTACCGTAACGTCTCTACAACGAAAATTGCGCTTCCACTACCTTGCGCAAGTTAATTTTAAGAAACTGCAGGCCTCATGATTGAGGGAAACACTGCGTGCAGATGCGGTGTGTTAAAATTATAGATGGATGCTGTGTGGTCACGTTCAGTAAGGTACTGTATAAACTTTCTATTGCGATCCCGCTTTAACCCCAGCCATATCCTCCGTGTGACATTACCAGGGGATATTGAAAATTCATCCCTCATTATCCCAAATCTTCATACTCACAAATAAAACCCTGTACCTTTACAAGTGATGTGAATCGCCGCTACTTTGGACAACACGGGCTGTAATTTTTCCAACACTTTTTTTTTTTTTACCCCGTGAGGTTTGTCTAAAACGGCTCAGACGGTAGGCCTAGCTAACATTAATATTCAGCAGAGTGGCCAGTCTTTTAATCTGTATATAACTTTAATTCCTGTGTGAAATTCATATTTAAAATTGAGCTTTGATTAGATCTGGTGACATTCGAACAAGAGATTTGGTAAATTAAAGCGACGATTTCCATAAACGGCTGCAGACGGAGGGCGGAGGGACGCATGGCACTTTACCTTGATCCTCTATGTTTCGGAGCCGAGATGATGGCGTGGAGCGACCCTGGTCAACAGTATTTACCCAAAAATGTTTTCGGTGCGGTGCAATCAGCCTCTCCCAGCGGCGGCAGCACCACAGACAGCTATCCCGGCCTTTCTAAGACAGACAAACCTACAAGCACCTTTTACCTTCTAACGAAATAATCCGCCGTGTCCCATTAATAACCAAAGAAGAACGTATAAAAGGCGAAAGAAGCCGAATCACATGCCCGGATCGTCAACAGAATCACTTTCTTGCAGCGCAACTCCAGTATTGGTTGTTTATATCCTTTTAAACTCTTGTTTAATTTGGGGCGATCTCTTTTTCGCCCTATTGTCAATATTACTGGGCTGAGTCCATGGCACACATAACACAACTACACCCTACAGTGCTGCTCGGCTCCGCACTACATTCGGTAGCTATTGGGTAGTTTGAAGAAAGTTTGAGTTACGATTGGTTCGCAGGCGCTGTCCATCATGCGTGGGGACGCTTCTAGAGCTGAGTAAGCATGATCGGTTGCGGTACACTCGACTAGGAATGAGATTGGGCAGAACGGGAATATTCCCCGTATGGAATGAGACTCGACTAGTTTCAGGCCCTACCCTTGCAGTGCCGTACGGCTCTCGCAGATTTCCGTACCGTGCTGATCCAGGCGGCACTTCCTCGTCCCGTACTCTTGCGAGAGTCTCCGGTCGTGCAAATTCAGCAGCGCAAACGGCACGGCAGCTGCCAAATTTCGGAAAGGGATTAAACGGGGATTTGTTTTCAGTGCAGATAACAGCACACTATAACTGCTTGTTACATAACTGCAGCAGTTGCAAACGTCAGTGAGGAAATACTACATGTGGGTACTTATAATGAAAAATTGCTCTTGTAACTGTCGTTTTAATAAATTCTGACAGCACTCTGTCATCGTGAAACCGATCTCAATGATTTTATGATAAATAACGCATCACTGATGTGCTGTTACGGTTATCGCTAATTGCGGAGACGTTTTTATGTGTGTCTACCCCTTATACAGGATACATAATCAAAATGCCTTTGTATGTCATGCTTTATAAGGCCTGCAGGAGGAATTTAATGTGAGCAGCCAGCGAAACATTTCTCCCTGGCCATAACACAAGTGTTAATCTGAACTGTGCTTTTCATTAAAAACCACTCCGCAAAATATTTTCAACTCTAGGAATACAGTTGAGATATAGGAAGTCAAACATGACGTATAATGGAAAGATTCATTTACGTAGAAATGCACTGTCCTTTATAGCAGCAGTTTCCGGTTTTCACACTGATTTGCAGCCCCCTCACGTTTTTGTGCATGCGTAAAATACAGGTGGCCAGAAACCAAAGCCTGCGAAGGTCCAAAGGTCTGGTGGCATAGTGTCCTTCGTTTTCAAGCTGACAATATAGTTATAGTAATAAATATTTCAATGTTGTTCCAA
Source organism: Chitala chitala (assembly GCA_025773905.1). Taxonomy (NCBI): domain Eukaryota; kingdom Metazoa; phylum Chordata; class Actinopteri; order Osteoglossiformes; family Notopteridae; genus Chitala; species Chitala chitala. Next base: position 91,626 of record JABJVR010000034.1, on the reverse strand, counting down.
ATGTCTCCAGTTTTATGACGATTTATGACCACATGACTTTAAGTTAAGATAGGGACTCTATCAAAATGTTCTGAATAATTGCTGTTCACCTGAGCCGACTGATTACGTGCCTAACATTCCAGAATAGGTTCTCTTGATGAAATAAGAAAAGCTCTTTGCAATGTCATGTTAATATTTTTATTGACTTTGCCTTAGCAATTCTGTAGTCACCACAGATCTTTGTCCCAACACAGCTCTTCCAACTGTAGGAGTCACAGTACCAGTTCTTCTCATTGGAGCTCAAAGAGAACTGAAGGAAGAGTATTCAGGCATGCTAAAAGGGATTATAAAAAGGGAGGTGGAAACAGCGTCTTCAAAGGGGCATTGGCTCTAGCTCTGGAAAAGAAAATCTATTTAGAAATGTCAGTGAACTGTGCTCCACTTGAATTTTGGCAGCAGAAGAGTAACGGAACAGAAGTCTGTAACTTTAACGACAGTTTTACTCATTAGGGGAACTTAGCGAGGCAAACAGAAGCGGTCTTCATGAGAAGAAAAGCCAGGCCTCGAACTGCCCGACTGACTGCAACAAGCGAGCGGACCGTTAAAAAAAAACGGCAGGGGGCTGATTAGCAGTTTTAGCATCACCAAATATGATTGATGGTACAAAGCTACTGGGAGAGGGAGGGTCAGAAAAGGCCACGGAAACTGACTACATAGCTACAAAAGGGACACTAATGCTAAGCGTGCACTAAAGGTGCCTTTATCCCAGTACAGTGCCTTGCTACAGCCATCTGGGCTTACTACTTCAGGAAGAGATTGGCACAAAACTAAAGTGAACCAAAAGGAAAATAAAAATCAGTTACAATGGGCACTAAAAAAAATCTTAAAAAAGCCATAAGCAAATACTAAATGAACTTTGAACACTCACCAAACAGACAATTAGACATTATATGGAAAGCGCAGTCACATGTTAAGATTGAGTCCTTTTGCCACAGAAGGCCCCAGTGTAATGTCTAGAAAGAGAAAATGGTAACTTTTAGGTCAGAGTACAGTTAACATACTTTAATATGTAAAAGCCCATACACCAGCAGCATCACACAGCTGAGCCTAATATTAAGCTGGTTACGTTACGGGACCTGGTATAAAAGTTTCCTGGTTCACGGCAGTTGGAAAATCATAAAATGGATAGTACCTATCAGTAGGGGGTCAAAGTGTTTTGTATACTATCAGTATAGTTAGGTATTTTGTTAAAGAAATAAAGCCAATTAAAAAACGAAATGGCAATGAAGGTAAAGCGTATGGGTCACTAGGTAGTGCTGTTGTCTAAAGGGTCTTACATCCGTCTGAATCAAACCCACAGTTCTGTTTGAATAAAGTTTGAATTTTATGCTCCTGTGATTCAGGATTGCTCCAGTTACTCCACCTCTATGCCCAGGAATGTGATTCAGGGAAGCTGGGAAATGTAGCGCCCTTTCTGTGTGCATGTGTTTACGTGGAGAGCCATACAGGGCACACTGCCTTGTGTCATGTGTGTTCAATTCCATGCATTCTGTGATCCTGTCCTGGTTTAGTAGTTCATGAAAACGTCAGCAATACAGCCTGCAAAAACAAACATGTAAGATGATGATAGACAATCAAAGGGTTTCTAAGTCCTCTGCATTAAAGTGAACATTTAAAATTACATCATTCAACAGAGAATACCATCTGCAGCCTAGGACTACTTAAAAGGCTAAAAAAAAACAAAATCTTTAACTTCAAGATGTCAGATATGATTGATGGTATAGTAATATTTCTATGTAATGCAAGATAACCTAGACTGCATCTCCACAAAGAGCAGTTGGCCTTGACATTATGCAAAGCTGTACTGCACTTTCTTACTATGCAAAGAGGTAACAGAACAGATGTTGCGTTCCATTCGAAGGTTGTGGTAATAATATTGATGATTTAACTGACATTGTTTCATTATACATCACTTTCTGTGCTGATGCAGTAATCCCAACCAATCCAGTTGTGACATTCCCTAATAACAAACCTTGGGTAACCAAAGAGTTTAAAGCGGTTATTAACAGAAAGAGGACTTTTTACACAGGTGACCTTCTGGAGAAAAAGACAGTTTCCAGTGAGGTTAAGGCTGAAATTGTTAAAGCAAAGCTTAAATATAAGAGAAAAATTGAACAACAATTCTTAAATGGTGACCCAAGGTCAGCCTGGAGGGGCCTCAGTAAACCCGGGTGGTAATGACTTGAGGCAGTATATAAATGTTAAGGGGGTTGCAGATGAACATCTGGCAGATACTTTTAATTCTTCCATTTTTTGCTTTGAGAGGCCTGATTTTTTTAACAATATCTCTAACTTAAGGAACTCTTTCTTGCCGTGTAATGACGTAAGTATAACTCAGGAGCAGGTTACAGTTCTGTATAAGAGAACAAAAAAGGGGAAATCTCCAGGCCCAAACAAAATTTGTGGTTGTACCTTGCATCACCGTGCGGAGCAACTTAGTGAAGTATTTACCCACATTTTTCAATGGTGTGTAGATTGTCGCAGGTTTCCAGTAATATGGAAATCCTCAACTATAATTCCCATTCCAAAGGTCAAAAGTTCAAGGGAATTAAATGATTTAAAACAGATTGCTCTCACCTCCCTGGTGGTGAAATGCCTGAAGAAGATCTTAAAGGATGTGGTCCTTTCCCTGGTTGAGGGCAAATTAGATCCTATTTAGTTTGCTACCAAAGGAACAAGGGGGTGGATGACGCTAAACTTTTTATTTTAGACAAATTTACAAACCTTTAGAGAAGCCAAAAACTATTACTAGACTTTTATTTGCTGACTTCTCCTCAGCTTTTAATAAAATGCAGCCACACATTTTAATTGACTGACTACATTTATATTTTAACTTGCCTGACCAGTTCTTAATGGTGCTTTTAAAATTTTTTAACAGATACGTCACAGCAGGTTTTAGTTAACAACAAATTTTCAAAAACGCTGGTGTCTAATACAGGTTCTCCCCAGGGTTGTGCTCTTTTGCCGTTGCTTTTTATTTACTGATAGCTGCAGATCCCTTATGGACAATAGTTAACTAGTGAAGTTTTTAGATGACACTGTTCTTCTGACACTCCTTCAGGAGGCAGATACAGGTCGTGGCTCAGCACAAAACACTTCACAAAGTGGTGTGATGATAGTTACCTGGACCCAAATGTGTCCAAAACAAAGGAGATTGTTATTGATTTTAGCAAAACCAAGATGGACACATTACATAGTATTATACATGGGGAAAAGGTAGAAATTGTTAATTCCTACAAATATTTGGGTACCATGTTTGACTCCTAGCTGAGGTTTGATATCAATATAGAGGCACTTGCTAAAAGGGTATAACCAAAGAATTCATTTATTTTGGCAGATGAATTCTTTTGGTGTGTCAAAACCAATTTTGTGCAGTGTACCAATCACTTATTGACAGCCTTTTGACCTTTTCATTTATGTGTTGGTTTAGCAGTTTAACAGTAAAAGACAGACACTGTCTGAATACTATAGTAAAAGTATGCTCTAAAATGATTGGTGCCCGTTTAATAACATACAATTAGTCTGGGAGAACCGTGTTTTACAAAAGGCAAAAATGATTGTGAACCATGATCGTACCCTTAATGGTGAATTTCAATTAATGCCGTCGAGGAGACGCTATCTGCATCCTCTATTAAAACAAACTGTTGCAAAATCATTTCTTCCTTCATCAATTAGATTGCTGAACACTGATTATTTAGTTGCACACTATTTCTAGTATAGGGAATGTAATTTGTCTTGTTTTAATAATCTCATTTCTGTATACACTTGGTGGTTTTACGTATATTTTATTATATCTTGACATTTTTTTTCCCCTCACAACATGCTGAATGTTTGTTTTGTCTGGCTGTTTGTTTCGACTGCTGTCTTGATTATTGTTTAATTTGTTGTGTGCATGCAGCTAGTGAACTGTAGAAACTGAATTGCTCCTTTGGGATGAATAAAGTTTTCTGAATCTGAATCACATCGAGACAGAACACTGTATTCCCTGGCTGTAATCAGCCCCCAACGAGTTTAAAATTACACTGCCTGCAATACGAGTCATTAAAATATTGCAAATAATGTAGGCACAAAAAGCATTGTTGTATGCAATTTGCCAATTATCAGCCAAGACACTAGGGGGAGTATTTGGTATTGTGACTTGAGCAAAGAGTAAAGTGATGTTATCTATATAGAATATCCTTGACTGATGTCATGCTTGTCTCTTTATATGCAGTAAAAACCATTCAGTTATATTGCTTTGTATAAAATTACCTGCCATTGGTCTAAATCTCATAAATTTAATTATAATTATAATCAAGATAAGAATAATGTTTATAAGCCACAATGAGTTTTAAAAGCTTGTGTTACAGTTTATAAACCCGCGGACCAGAGCGACTTAGAATTCACGTGCAGAACGTGTTTCCGCACACCCGCCCTTCCACGTCTTGCTTCTTGAGAAACAGTTCCCCAGCAAGAGTCAGCTGAAAGATATCGCACGTGACAACACGGAGGCTGGCTTCAGTATGTGCTACTTCTGTGTGTCTCTCCTACTGTGTTTCGAAAACAAAACGCTGAAAGACAGCCCACTCACTAGGGGATGCCATATTTCCAACCTCTGATTATCAGAGTTACAATATTTCCAATCAATAGACCACTCAAAAATCCAACAGCAATGTGCAAGCTCCTCCATTGACTACTTATGGAAACATGTAGAGGGCAAAATTCCAATAACTAGTGTCAGGTCTCTTGGACACTCTGATCTACAGAGATGGGTTTTGTGAAGCTCTGCGCACCACGCTAAGTCCCTTTGCTAACTTCCCACTTTTCTTCGCGTTTTGGCTCACGTGTGGCCTGGCTTTGAGCTGCAGAGCGGACACACTCTTCATAGTGCTCCTCTTGCCAGATGAGAGCTCCTCTGCCCCAGGCTTCCACTGCAGCAGTTGAGCATCTTCTCCACCTGTGAGGAGAGCACCCCCTACTGGGTCCCAGGCAAAGCTGCGCACAGTGGCAGAGTGGCCCCCTTGCAGAGACTTCAGTAGCTCCAGGCCTCTGTCACTGCAGTTCAGGAGATGCAGCTCCCCATGGTTTGTCCCACCCACCACCAGTAGCTTGTCCACACCCTCCAGCCAGGCCCCACCCACAAAGTAGTCCAGGCCAGCATTAGTTGGGAGGGGTGCAGAATTACGGGCGTCTGGGAAGCTCAGCACAGTCAGGGGCTCGTCAGTGTCCAGCCTGCCCAGGTCCCACAGGTGCAGACCCTCGTCGTGACTTAAGCACAGCAGCCGCCTGCACTCTGGGCCTGCCCAGCACACTGTGCTGACTGAGGAGCCGGAGTTACAGGTGGTAAGGAGGGCATCCTCTTCTGAGCCACGGCTTAAGTCAAATACGTTGACTAGGCCGTCAGTGGAGCCCGAGGCCAGACGGTCGGGATCACGGGGATGGAAGCGCACCTGAGTGATGTCATCGCTGTGGGACTCTGAGTACACACCCAGTACCCCAGTTCCACTGCTCTTTACTGTGCGTGCGTCCCAGAACAACAGCAAGCTGTCCTCATTCTGCTGCTCAGTGCCGCTGCACAACACCACGTCATTGCAGCTCACGTCGAAGCTGCAAAGGGCATACGAGGGATCGCTCCGAAACACATGGACCGCGGCCGAACCAGGTGCCCGCGTATCCCAGACCCGTACTGTCCCGTCAGCGGAGCCGGAAAACAGTAGGTTCACCGAAGTGTGGGCAAAGCGCACACCGCACACAGCCCCTGTATGGCCGCGGAATTCACCAATTAAAGCGAGGGTGTTCAAGTTGTGGAGGTGGATCGAATGATTAGAGCAAGCGACTGCCACCAGCCTGTCCCCTGAGCCACTCTGAAGGGCCATGTCCAGCAAATAGGTGGGCTCGCAGGGCTGCAGGCGCCGGGCGACTGCCAAAGCAGCAAACTCGACCTCTAGACTGTCCATGCCAACAAGTAGCCTAGAAACCAGAGGGAAGAAAGTAGAAAAATTATGCCTTACTGACGTTATTTTATTAAGGGACATTTGATAAACGCACCATGTACTTATTGAAAATGAACAATAATAAATTCCAAAAAATGTCAGCTGTAACTTTGAATATTAATATTAAATAAAATACAAAACATCGCACTGGTAATATAGTAATTTAACGTCTGTGCAACCAAAATATGCCTCCTGTGTTCCGCAATTACAAGTCTAGGAAGCAAATTGCTAATCAACTACAGCCAGTCGCACAACACAGTATACATTCACTAGTAATTTTATGACAAAGACAATTACTGACATTTCTGACAGCTTATATATTGAATACAATACGCGTTTTGAAAGAACTGGAAAAAATACAGTTAGAATCTAACCTGAGTCTTTAGGTTTATCCATCAGCTTCCCACGTGGTATGTGTCACGATTTTTCTGTTCCCCTGTAATCTCGTCAACAAAAGGTTCCGATGCACGTTTTCCTTTTAAGACGTTGCCAAAATCGATCCATATTTGAAGTCTCAGTTTTGGTCTGCCACACATAATTACAGAAGAAAAGCTAAGACCTATTGTGGATTCGGTATGTAGAGATCCGGAAAGGACTCCCATTATACGTCAATATGTGTTATGCATGAAATGTGTTTTATGAACAAACAGTGTTTCAATAAATAATACTTATAATAATAAAGTGGTCAGTCAGGAAGTGAACAGTTGAAAATATTTTATCTATTACAAAATAAATTGTTGAGCGAATTTTTGTACCTAGCTTGTAACAATGTTTGGTCAACTTATATTTAAATCAATTATTATTACGGTAACTATTGTTTGATCTGACCACAAGATGGCAGGATACCACTATTACACACATAAGCCAAACTCCACTTGTGATCACGTTTTTAAAATGGCACTCCTAATAAGTTTATTAGTACAATAAGCGTTAATGACCATTACACCAACAGGAACTGAAATAACATGGTATTCAAATACATATACTTCAATATGGAGTTGGTCCCCCTTTTGCAGCTATAACAGCTTCCACTCCACTTGTGTTTCTGTCGGAATTTGTTTCCATTTATTCTGTAGGGCATTCATGAGGTCAGGCACTGATGCTGGACAAGAAGGCCTGGCTTGCAATCTCCGTTCCAGTTCATCCCAAAGGTGCTTGATGGGGTTGAGGTCAGGTTTCTGTGCAAGCCAGTCAAGTTCTTCCACATTGAACTCATCTAACCATGTCTTTATACCATTATCCCATACCATTATCCTTCCTCCACCAAACTTCACAGTTGGTACAGTGCAGTCAGCCAGGTAACCTTCTCCCGGCATCCACCAAACCCAGAGTCACCCATCTGACTGCCACACAATGAAGCGTGATTCGTCACTCCAGAGAACACGTCTCCACTGCTTGACAGTCCAGTGTCGGTGTGCTTTACACCACTCCATCCGACACTTGGCATTGGACTTGGTGATGTGAGGATTGTATGCAGCTGCTCGGCCATGGAAACCCATTCCTTAAAGCTCCCCCTGCACAGTTTTTGTGCTTACATGAATGCCAGTGGAAGGTCAGAACTCTTCAGCTATGAAATCAGCACCAGGTTTGGCCAAATACTTTAGTCCATAGTGTATGTTTATTGCATTTAAAACAATAGGAATGCTTGCCTATAGTTGTGTTTGCCTGACAGTTCAAACCAAAGTATGAGTGAGCAAATGTATGTGGAGATAACTGAGATAACTGGAAAATGGTGACTTCTTTACTGAAAAGGTTTAGTGTATCAGTCATTTGGTGTGTAATTTTTCATTCATGTTGTAATTTAAGGCGTACCCCATGGAACAAATAAATGGAGTCGAGTGACTGAAATGCAAGCTGGTGATTAGTGTAACTGCAACGAAAGGTGCTTGAATAAAAGCAACTCTATGGTATTAGCTGTCTCTCTGCCAGTCGATCTCTGAATATACCGTTAAATTATTACAGCTAACTTTAGTCAAGATTTTAAAAATCCATTAAGTTTTGATACGATTCTTCGTATAATTTTAATATAAGTGGTGATACTCCACTTCCTGGTCCAAACACCAAAGCTTTGTATGGTCAGGTCAAATTGGGCACTAAGTGTACAGGCTCTGTTCAAAGTTTCAGGGGGGGTGGTTTTTAGATAAGGCTGCTGTGCAGCTAACAGTAGCATGCCTAAACAAAAGCAGTGTTCTGGTAATCAGGGGACTTGCAGCTGCAAACAGGCATCTCATGTGGAGTACCACAGAGGTGGGCAGGGCACACATTTCAGCTGTGGCATATGTCACCATCTCATACAATATATATGTCATCATCTGGGGGGTAGAGACTAGCTCTAGCATCATCCTCTCTTTTGTGAGGCAGAATTAGCTTTTTCACTCTCTATGCTAACGTGAATACAAAAATGGTGGAGGATTAATTTACTGCACAAGATGAATTTAATTGGTTAAGGCAGGGATTTCATTCCCTCTCAGGAAGCACTTGCTGATTGGTTAATTTGAGAATAACAAAGTAGCTCTGGGCATGGATAAGGTTTATCTTATCTAATAGAGTCAGAAAGCCTCACCCTCTGGGCAGGCAGCTGCATGCCACCCTGGGAGGTGAGCCCTCTATCTGGGAACAGACTTCGTTATCCCTGGCAGGGCTGAATGGAAACCCCTTCGGCATGTATCTTGTAGGTGCAGGCAAAGCTGAATCATTTACCAGAACCCAAACCCTTGAGTGAACAGGAGAGCGAGCCAAGGTGGGAGCGGCTGAAATTCAGGCTGGCTTCCATGTGAAAAGCTGCACGAGGCATTTAAGGGTAGACGCGCGGGCTTTCAGAGGGCCGATGGACTAGACAAGCACACACATAAATATTTCAGCCCACGTAAGGCAATACAACACGAAGCAAGAGGGATCCGATTCCTTGCTCTGAGTAGAGTCAGCATGCCCTTAGCTCCACCCTTTTCATCAGCTCCACCAACAGATGTTACTCAATTGTGGTTTTTCTGATGGGAGATGGAAAAAATCTCAAACCAAACATATGGCCTCAATAAATCATCAGACAGCATTGCAGTAAATGCAAGTTTTATGTATCTGGGGAAAAAAAAAAAAAACATATCAGTATTGTTCTCATTAGTCTCAAGAGAAAACAGCACTGAGAAAGGGTAATACAAACAACCTGACCTAAAATTAAAGCTGTATTCATCTTTATATTGTAAATTAGAAAAAATGTTACTTGAGTGGTACATGAGAAAGCTTTTCTGCTTTGATAACTGCTCGTGTTTCTGTATTTGCCTTCAGCCTTTCAGTGAGCACACTTCCTAACAGTAGTTCCTACTTTGAGTCCGATCCACTCCGTTTTCATGTGGTTACAAAATAAAACTCAGAAATCAAGTTGAAACAGAAAGCTTTAATTGTTGTGATTAGTGCAAGAAGAAATCTTCTCCCCTATAACTGCATTCACACCCTCATATACTCTGTGTGTAGACAGACAGACAGACAGACAGACAGACAGACAGACAGACAGACAGACAGACAGACAGACAGTACCCACTTTGTACACAGTGTAAGGTTTTAAAAAGCAACAGACTTCACACCACAGGCCTGTCACACTTTCAGTGCACTGAGGGATGCAGCTTGCATTGGTCAAGTCTGTTAAAAAAAAAAAAAAAGCTTTGGCCTGTGGTTTACCTCCAACTTCTGTATAATCAAGACGTATGTCCTAGGAAGAAAACTGTCCAATTGTTTGCCATCACTAACAGCCCATAGTTTTAATTCATCTCAAAATAAAACACAGCATGGCTTAAACATCCTGGGGGCCGCAGTCCTGGGTGAGACTTAGAGATAAAACACTGTCATCTGTACAAACAGAATTAGAAGAATTTAAGAGCATGTCATATAACTCAGGAGTGAATCACTTGTGTAAACAGCTTATTTACACAGGTAGTTCCGGAACAACACTTAGATTCTATACACAAGAAACTGAACTTTAAAAAGAACAAAACATTTCGTTATCGCTATTGTTTTTCCAACTTGTGTTAGTTGGACAAGAGAGCAAACAGTAATAGGATTGCAGAACTGAAATTTTGTGGTTACCATAGGCAACACCCAGGGAACTAATCAGATGACACATGGAAACCGAAGACAGCAGAAGCTGACAAAAGAATCGTTCCGACTTGTTCCGTTGCTCTGTTCTGCAGTTCGTTAGAGTTGACTGCTGTCACTGCATTCACTTAAAAAAAAAATGTTATAGCAAAGGCACTGTAGTGAGTGAACGTACAACAGACCCCAAAACAAGCCCTAGAAATTAACATATCGTCTTCCTTTGTTTTTGGTGAAAACCAGCTCTGAAAGTGGTTTCAACTGATTTTTAGGAACTCAAGACAAAACACAAACAAGGCAGTGTTTTCTCCTGTAGTCCTTTCTAACATATACTCATTCACACACACATACTTCAACAGTAAAAATCTGAGGACTGGAGAGGGTGACTTAATATTTGTTCCAGAACTGAGAATGCTCAAGGCGGAACTAAACTGGGAAATTCCTTGATGCTTTCAACTTCTATTGAGCAAGGCTTTAGTGGCAAGTGAGCTAAACAGAAACATTCAGGCCTCGCAGGAAAGCGTCAGTGTTTTATCAGCAATGTCACAGCATTTGTGACAGAGGTTTCATTTGTACAGAAATGGTACACGGCGCACCATTCGCCAGTCACGTCAGCGTAAATAGACGGAAGGCCGCCGTGTTGTGCTTATGTGTTTGGCTCTGCCCACTCCGCTCTGGATGTGGACCACAAGCGAGAGATCAGAGGCACAAAGATGCTCCCTGTATAGAAGAAACTGTTCAAACAGCTGAGCTTAATCTCTGTTTGCAGTTTTCTTTTTTCAGTACAAAAGTCAATGAGGTTAACATCAGCCCAGTTTAAGATCATGGTTCAGTGCACAGATCCTTAGACCCACTTAAGTGGGGTTTCTTCTCATACAAGTTTCCGCAAAGTCAAAAAAGGTCCTTGACAGAAGGTCGGGGAAGAAGGCAGAACCTTTGCCCCTTGCACTATGGTCCTCTGTGTCTGTGTGTATGAGTTTGTAGGCGGGGATAACGGGTGGTTTCTGGAATTTGAACCCTGTGTGAGCCTTAGGGCAAAAGCAGCTCACGCTAGAAAGTTAACAGAGCTGCATACAAATGCACGCATGCTTGTTGTGCTCACACACACGCACATGCCTGTATGTTCAAGGTAAGGACACAAATCAGAACTGGGGGGAAAGCCCAGCCTCCAAGCTGAGCTGAAGGGAAGTACAGTCACTGACGGGCAGCCAATCAGAGGCTCTCTTATTGTTCTGCACCCAACCTATATGCTAACAAAAATAACACATTGTATTATCTACATTTAATGTATGTACCATATTAAAACTGTGAAAGTTTGGACCATTTCAAAGAGGCTCTCTTAATCAGTCCAAACCTCTTTAGTCAGTGACCCGAAACGGAGGAGTGGTGCTCCGTGCACAGACAGCAGCTGCACACAGCAGAATTTTCACCTGTCTGAGCGACTGGTCTGAAAGGAATAATGCAGTCAAACCCTTATGAACCACGGCTGATCTGGTGGGAAACACAAGAAGTGATTGGTTTGGGAGACACAGAAATGCTGTGTGCTACCCTGAGCCCTCCACCTCTGGCTCGAGCAGAGGACATTTCACTTAAGACAACCCTCTGAGAGTGTACTCGGTTGACACTGCACATTTCCTGGCCAAGCCACGGAGGACAGTCTTGGGCACTTCCCTTTTTAGCCTTTTTGAAGCTCCTTGGCCCCTGTCTGCACAGACCTTGATCATGTCCCTCCTCCAGCCCAGGCCTCTCTCCTCCCAGGATGCCTTGCTTACTTTCACCACACCTCCCAGGTCTGCTCTTTGAGAAAATAAATAGCACATTTTGCATAAATGGTTAAGTATAGTCAGAGTATAGCTGCTGATAACCCAAGTAAGGGGGGGGGGGTGCTCAGTGAACCGAGCAAGAAGATACAAACAACACGTCTCTCTCTCGACCTCCAATTACCCACAATACCACAGTCATATACCAAGCCTGACAACTGAGCCTAAGGGAATTCAAGAAATGTTCCTAAAACAAAAGCACACAAACACTGCTGACAAATACAAAAGATAATTAGAATTACAAGGCAGCAGGTGCTTATGATTAGACTACTTGCTTTCATTTAATTAAATCCAGCGTGTTAATTTTGCCTGGGGGGTGGAGCCACAGAAAGGGTGGCGGGATCTGTGGACATGTCCAAGGGGCGTGTCCTGGTCAGTTCAAGACACACCCAGGAGAATGAAGAACAGGGGCACCAGGAATGTGCACCCAAAGCCTACACTGCCATACACGATGTAGCGGTATGGAAGCTCCACCTCCATGTGCTGGCGGGCTTTACGAACGTCATCACCGGGGATACCCGTCACGCGGCACAACAGAGGAATAGTCACAGCCTTCATGGCGGCCCGAATGGCCAACAGCACCACTATGCCCAGCACTAGCCGCAGCACAACCATGCCCACTAGAGCGGCGGTAAAGTTAGGCAGGGCAAAAGGCAGCTGGTCCAGTGGCGGGTCAGGCAGCAGGCCCAGCCGGCAGTTGAGGTGAGCACCCAAAGCTATGCCCGCGCCGGTGCCCAGTATCTGCGCCGTGTCTCCCCGAGACGTACTCCACGTGTCCAGGGTGAAGGAGAAGAGCCCCAGACCCACGTGCAAGGAGACGATGACCAGAGGGGCGAAAGGGTAGCTCTGGTTGAAGGTGTCCACTACATCCAGAGCAGGCCAGAACAGCACCAGGATGACCACGCTGTACAGGAAGCCAACAATGACGTCCTGGAGAAGAGAAGACACCGTGTGTTCATTCACAGACACATGAATACACATGCAGACTTTACAACACAAAATCTGTCTCTCCGTCCCTTACATACTCAATATTGTCACAGAGGTCCAGAACCTCTATAATGCACACCTTCTTTCTAGCATACAAGTGCACACCTCTTCATCATCATCATCGTCATCATCCTACTCACCACCACCATCACCACCATGACCACCGCCACCACCACCCTCATCACCATCACTACCCTCTGCAGTGTATTCCTTCACACTTGGCATCAGGATGCTGGCACATTCAGACAGCATGTGGAGGTCCAGTCCAGCCATCTGCCTCAAACTGACTTGAAGTCAAACAGTTCCAGAGGGAGGTTCACAGGCAACCATTCGCTCAGCATCACATGCTGATCCTCCGTGACACGGCAGACCAATAGCAGCACACTTTAGCTGACGCCTAATGCCAGGTCAGAGCAGCGATGAGGCCAGCTTACATTAGCGGTGCTGGCATTAATTTGCCATCAATAAGCCCATCTAATTTGTAAGAGCCACATAAAGGAGTATTTAAAAAGAAACTAGCAAAAAGACCTCCAGGGGCCATTTTGAATGGCTAAGACATTTCACAATGTACAGCTGTGTTGTACAACTATGCTCACTAAAACATAAAACAAAGCAGGATGAGGAAGCACTCGTGCAACTAGCTAAAAGTGAATGTTTACATTAATTAGCACAGATGGGAGAAGGGAGCTGTAAAGTGGGTCAGAGTGGCTGAGCTAACAGCCAACTTAAATAAAATGCCACATAAGGATCCTGCACTGCCCACAAAGACCTATTTACAGGTAACAAGATAACATGTGAAATCTCTTCCAGCAGGGGGTGCCGTGCAGGACAGAGACATGCACTAAGCTGACAAGCAGCGTGAGAGGGTTAAAGCGCCCCCCACCCGCCCCCCTGTAGTTTAACCGCTCCCTGCCATCCCAGCTTCTGCTCCAACACTTGCCCTCAGTCTCAGTGTGTGGCTGTCACGGGGAACGGGACAGGTGCTCTCACACAACGGTGCAAGATCACACTGCGGACAGTAAAACAAAAGAGACGAGCACTGAGAGCCATGCGGGAGGGGAGTGTTTCGGCGACATGGTCTGGAGGATGTCATGTCACCACCTGACAAAGGGCAGATAGAGGTAGCACAGGGATCCCGTCTGATAAGAATCAACCTGTAACTCCACCACAAGAAAGTACATTAAGTGCATGCTGAGAGAGACCTTCCTTCAAAGCAAGATTCACCTTTGTCATAGCACAAACAATCAACGTACCTTTCTCAAACACACACACACACACACACACACACACACACACAGACACACACAGACACACACAGACACACACAGACACACACAGA
>JABJVR010000034.1:63336-77286 GCA_025773905.1 Chitala chitala | reverse complement strand
TGTGAATGTTAGGAATGTGTAACAGCCCTACCCCACAAACTGGTTACCCGTACGCCTCACCTACAAAATGCTATGTTTACCATGTCCTGTTTGACTGTCACACAACCGTTCTCAACGTCTTCAAATGTTTGTGTAAAGTACGTTATATGTAGTACCCACCCCCTTTGTGTGTATATGTATAGCCCCAGTGTCTATAATGGACCTAGAAAAATGCAATTCTGTATCGCTATACATGTACAGTTGGCATGACAAAGTCCAGCTGAAACTTACTACTTAAAACTGCTAGCTCAGCAGCAAGTACAGACACTCTATACAAATCGACCACTGTTTTACATATTTGCAACTATGGTAGTATTTAAAATATTATTTTAATTGTATGTAAAAAATATATATACACACACAACTGCCTTACATGCACTTATAACATAGCAGTAGTGCATATTGCAAAAACTATTTGCATTTTCCATGCATATAACGCAATACTGGTATTTCTGTACTCAAGTTTTTTCTTTTAAATTATACTGCATAATGAGGCTGAGTAATTTAATTTCCTAATGCAACTCATTATATACAATCAATTTCAGTCAATTCTCTCAAAATGAGCTATATGCAAAACATCACCATCACCAAAAACCATAATAAAAACTTATTTTGGCTTATATATTATATACACCATTAATGAGTGGGAAAATTACCACTATCGGTCTGAAGTGCAGCATAAAGGTGTCAGTCACTGAATTTACTTAGCAAGAAAAATGCTTATCAATTCATGATCACTATGGTACCTCACATCAATCCCAATTTCAAGTAATGGCATTCATCCTTTTCTATCAATTTTTTTTTTTTTTTTTTTTTATAAAAATTCTTGGCTTTTTATACTTAAATTTTGACATTTGAACCAAAAATTCACCCAACAATACCCAAAAAATTAACAAAAGTGAACAGTGATGTGCATTTGATACTATAGCATTAACCACATCCTGTTAAAAAGTGATCACGAGAAAGCAAGTTATGATACACAAAGAACTTCATTCATTCAGTACAGCAACTTTGTACCAAAACATTATGACCACTGACAGGTAAAGTGAATAATATCGCACAACGGTGCGTGTGGAGTCAGGGACATATTAGAGAGGCAGTTAACAGGTACTTGTCATAGTTGATGTATTGAATGCATGAGAAATTGGCAGGCATATACACCTGAACAATGTTGACAAGGGCCAAACCATTATGGTCAGATAATGTATGAAAAAGCAAGGGCTGCTCCCAGTCAGCAGTAGTAAGTACCTACTGACAGTCCAAAGAAACAAACTATGAAACCCTGACAGGGAGTTGGGTGCTCAGTCATTGATGTGCAAAGGCAACAAAGGCTATCTTGTCTGGTCTCACCCGACAGAAGTGCGACTGTGGAACAAGTCGCAAAAAAACTGAATGGTTACAGAGCGTGTGATGACACACAACGCAGCACACACTGCTGCACAGGTGCAGAACGACGACAGGGCCCATGCTGACTCCTGTTCCCTTCTGAAAACGACTACACTGGGCAACTGAGTGTTGAAGACAGAATTTCCAACAACAGAAGAAGGTGGCCTGGTCTGATCAGTCCCATTTTCTATCATGTTGGACCTCCAGAATGCACTGCGGGAACAGGACAAGCTGGTCATGGTAGTGTGATGCTATCTGCATTGTTCTTCTAGAAAACCCTGGATCCAGTCATTCATGCAGATGTCACTTTAACAGATCTGAAGCCGATCAAGCATCTGTGGGATGTGCTAGAACAAGCCCAATCCCAACTGGTACCACTTTGCACCTTACAAGACCTGCTGCTAATATCTTGGTGCCAGATATCACAGGACAACTTCAGAGGTCGTGTAAAGTCCAACCCTCCGTGTCAGAGCTGTTTTAGCAGCACACAGAGGACCAACAATATATCACACAAGGGGTCTTAAATGTTTTGTTTCATCAGGGTAGTCTGTACCTAGAAATTAAATGCTTACTGGTGTGTAGCAATAATAAAATGCAATACTGAATACTACAAGCAGTTTTTATTGTGTATAGCAAAAATAATAATTAATAATAATTTGACCATGTTTTTCCAATAAGCTTAATCATTGTACTATAGTCACTGAATGACTTAAAAAGGCATTTGTAATGTTTTAGTGATAACGGGGAGACGGGGAAAACTGGTTTGTGGTTTCTGAGTTCACAACATTCCCCCTCATATTAAAATTTTAATTTTTAGACCAAAGTGTTTCCCCTACAATAGTACTTATACTACAGGTTGCCATGAGACCTCTCACCATGCCTATATGACAGGTGAATTTTTTAGCATGATCAACTGGTTTTATGAAATAAAGCATTACGTTATTATACAAAGTGCTGCTGTGGTGCTTTAACACAAAAGGTTCCTCATTACAACACAAAAGTGTTGACTTTGTTATAACACAAAACTGAACCTGGTTTTCTGAAATAATAAATTTCCACATAAAAACAGAAAGTGCCAATTGTGTTATAATGCAAAAACTTTGCATTAAAACAATAACTTTGTTTTAATGATGCAAAGTATGTTAAAATGTAAAGTTTCTTGATGCAACAGAACAATACTGTGATGTAAACACACAATCGACCACTGTTTTACATATTTGCAACTACGGTAGCATTTAAAAGTTATAAATGCTACATGTCAGGGTTTTACAATATTAAATATTTTAAGATGATACTGATTAGCTTAAAAACACAAAAACACTAACTTCACCGATTCTTCATCCAGGCTTCGCCAAGTTACCGTAAACTTGAGAGATTTAATATTTTCTCATGGAACTGCAATGTCACTGTAAGCCTATTTGTCTTATTTCTGCACTTTCAAATACTTTCTAAGGGAAACACTGTACCATGTTTAAAAAACTATAGTAGGTTTTACAAGTGCAGCTGTATAGCATTATAACTATTTCAATGAGTTGAAAGCATTCATCTTGTAAATGATGCTTCATTATACAGAAAACAGTGAAGGCAGCCTGTTATCTGCATTAAACACCTGTGCAAATTATCGTACCCAGTCCAAAATTAATCAAGTCTTCTCGTTCAAGTTTTGTATATTCCACACATAGCACTGAAATAAACTGATTACAAGTAATTCTGGGACTTGAGTTTTCTAGGACAGTGAGGAAACTGACTGCTACTGTACAGAAGGGACAAACGTATAACACAGGACAGGATGGAAAAGTAGCCTATTCTGTCCTATGTTGTTTAGTTCTTGTGTTTACCTTTTAGCTGCTCCATCTCATGTACCACTTTGAAAGAATGTCTACTACAACTGCCACATGACACACTGGTAATAGTTCTTACTACTGGTTACTGAGCTGTTCTCATTTCATTCATTCACATTAAAAAATATACTACAGCCAGTTCAAACTCAATTTGTTAAAACATTCCTCATTACCAGAAATTCATGAAAGTGTCCCAAAATGAAAAAATGCTAAAAACTTTAAAGTGTTGAAAGGGTGGGGGGGGCAGTTAATGTACCTTTGTTGAGTGTCAATGTAATTTTGTCTCAGGAATTCTGCATTTCTTTCTTGCTACTTGCAAAATTATCTATATTTAAAAATTGTACATTTACTATTAATTATGCTTTGAACTGTTAAAAAGTGTATTTCTTGTTCAACTCTGCATCACAGTAAGGTGGTGGCAAATTGATTGCATTGATGGTGATGTCACCCGCAGAGTAGGGACAAGAGCTCGATTAGCTCCCACAGCTAAAGATTTAAGTCTTTGGCTCAGCGAGCCAAACCTCCTATCTGGTGTGCTGCACAAGCAATGCTGATCCCCCACCCCCCTGTTCGAAACCTACCGGCCTCCTGTCCATGACAGTAAACACACAATGTACACAAATACTTTACATGTCCTGTTCAATTGGCAGCAACCAACTGATTCTGACTTTGGATTTTTAAATTTGAGTAGCATGTGAAACACAATGCTACATGTTCTGTGAGGGTTTTACAATATTAAATATTTTAAGATGATACTGATTAGAAATTACTATAGTATAATTTAATGTTCTACTGGGAATTTAAAAACACCACTTAGTACATATGTTTGTGCATTTGCCTTATGTTTATATAAATGTTTAAAACTCGATACATAAATGCTGGAATTTGGTAGAAGTTAAGTTACAGGTTTAACTGGCAACCTTTGGTAACTATTGCTACATGTAATGTACATCAATGTGCTAATCAGCTATTAAATTGCCATTTTAAGTTTCTTCACCTTCTACTTTGCTTTCCAGGTACTTATCCAGCTCTGCCTCCCTTTTTACTGCTTCTGGAGAGATCTTGGGTGCACCAGGAAAGCAGATCAGCACCACACTCATGTTGTCTCGACTCCCCTTAAACAAACAAACAAAAACAAAAAAAGCAAACACAGTTTGGCAATCTCCAAACATCAATCAACTCAGCTGGGGTTGCACTCCTTACCCCAACATCCAAGAAGAATTAAAAGAATGTTATTAGTGCAATGCCTGTAAAAGGCTTAAAGAAAAAAACCTTTGTAGGCATAAGTACAATGTCACGTGAAAGTCAAACAGGTTCAGATCATACCAAGTCTAAGCTATTCCAACAAATTATTGCATTCCCTAAATTAAAGAATGTAAAGAAACTCTTAACTTAAAAAAACCCCTGACTTAAATCACTAAACAGTTGTAGCAGGGATGCAGGATATGCATGAGTTCCCCCAAAACAACATTTTTTTTTTTTTTTTTTTTACTAACTCTACATTTCTTTACCTTGTACAGACAGGTGTCCACAATTTCATTGCAGACTTTTTCCAGGTCCTCAGTCACCTCCAGCCTTGACCTAACAAAGTCACAGAGCTCCTCATTGGCCATTACATCCCAGATGCCATCACAAGCCAGTACAATAAACTCATCATCAGGCTCCAATCTCTCAATCTCGTACACTTCAGGTTCAGGTGAGACCAACTGCTCCGTAGGTCCCTTGCCATGAACGCACTTGTAGTCAAAGTCGCCAAGGGCTCGGGAAACAGCCAAAGAGCCATTGACACGCTGAATCATAACAGAACCGCCTGCGTTCTGAATACGCTCTTTCTCCAAAGGGTTGCTAGGCTTGTGGTCCTGAGTGAAGAAGTGGACACGACCACCACGGCTCAGCAGGCCCCGCGAGTCGCCACAGTTTATAAAGTAGGTGTGACGTGGTGAGATCAGAACCCCTACTGCTGTGGAGCCACTGCGATCTGCACCGTGCTTCTTCTCAGAGATGGCACGCATATGCTCATCAATCTGCAGGAAACCTGTGCGGATGCCACTTTTTACACTCTCCACTGATGGCTCACACTCACCACCACCACTTCGAAAGTCTGGGTTGCTAGTGATGTGTTCCAGTAGGTGCTCGCAGCAGTACCGAGCCACCTGGGAGCCTGCATGCCCATCATAGACAGCAAAAAAGGACCACTGCTCAAGGCCATTAGGCAGGCCAATAACAGCCGTGTGGGCATCCTCCATCTCCACCCGCCACCCCTGCATGCTGCTCAGACCGTATCGAAGGCCGTTACCCTGCCCATGAGCATTATGCTTCTCCATCTTCGGCTTATCCAGGAAAGCCCCCATTTTCAGCTTCCTATGAGGAAAAAAAACAGATCCAATAAAGAAAAGGGTAACCATGAGTCACACCAGAGTTAGCCATGCATGTACACCACAGAGGCCATATGTTTCTGCAGCATACCAACTTCCATGAGTGTTACCTCCACTTACAAATTAAAAAAAAAATGAAGACAAGCTGTACTCAGCTCATTTCAAACCAATTCATCCATTTGCATAAAATCTCATTTGGATATAGCCAATTTGTAGTGACGACATCTACACATTCAAATAAATACATTACACATGAAAAGAAAAACCCGCATACAACTGCGTAAGAACCTTACACTTACCTTGTAAGTATTTATTACAGACATTGTTTAAAGCTGGTTAAATATTACAACTGAAAATAAAACAGACCCTGATTCCGCTCTTTATTGCCACACAAAGTGATATTTGGTGCTGCAAACTAACCACCGACTTCTTTTCCATCTTGTGAAGCTACACGGATGCAGCGTGGAGACCCAAAACAAGGCCCTGCTCTTACACACGCCTCAAGTTTAGCTTAGCGTTAGCAACATTCACACACCTGTCAGTAACACAGACCAGGAACCACGAAGCCCCATTGTAACATTATCGTAATTACTAAATGTAGTGAAGACACAGATTAATAAAACTAACTACATCGAGTTAAAACGGTGACTGCTGAGCTCACCAAGGACGAACAGCTAAAACATGCTAACTGGCTAACACGTTCACCGTGACTGTCTTCCCAGGGCAAAAAGCAACATCACTTACGCTTTTCTACGCAGTTTAATTTACATTTTTATGATAAACACACCCAGGAATAAATGGCAGTGTTGGGCAAGTGTATACAAACGAGCTGTTTGCGAACAGCGGACACACACGGCAGCGGGCCCAGAGCCCGCAGTCGTCCCTTAGGCCTCGGCAGTCCCAGCCATGTCCCCTCCGTCAGCTCTGCCCTCCCAGCTGGTCAGAACCCCGCTCCACACCCCGACAGTCCGACACTGTAACACACGTCCACTCACCCGAGTCCAAGGCGGTCCTCTGCGTTACCAACAACACACACACAAGCTGCGGGCTGGGCGACCAGGCGGCTCTAGCGTCGCCAGCAGGAAAAACAGCGAGAGACGCGAAGGAGGAGCGACACGAGGTGTCTTCAGTACATCTAGTTGGGTAAAGAGGCGAACCCTCCGTCATGGGCCGGCCATAGGCACATTACTGTTACTCTGAATGGTGTGCAGGGGCGATCAGCTAAAACGCAGTAAAACACCGTTTAGGCTCAGCGTCCCGCTCCGGCTCAGGCTCCCTCCCTCCCGTCAGCGCAGCCCAAAGACCCGGATGGACACACTGCGGCTCCTGCGCCCCCAGTGATGACGTTCCAGCGCCTAGCATGAAGCCTTGATAAACGTGCCCAAGCTTTCATGGCCGTTGCATGACGCTTAACACATTTAGGAGAAGGTAATAAACAGATTAACAGTACCCAGTCGGATGGTGGAGGGCAGATCTCGGGTGTCAGTGTCTGCTT
Organism: Chitala chitala; assembly: GCA_025773905.1. Taxonomy (NCBI): domain Eukaryota; kingdom Metazoa; phylum Chordata; class Actinopteri; order Osteoglossiformes; family Notopteridae; genus Chitala; species Chitala chitala. Next base: position 70,150 of record JABJVR010000034.1, on the reverse strand, counting down.
GCCTTACTACAGATGCACGCCACATGGCATAATTGTGCCTTCTCGTTAAAAGTCAAATCCTGCGCGCCGACAGACTTAAATGTATTCCGTTGTTATTTATTTCAGTTATTGTTAACATGAACAGAAAGACACAGGGCAGGAGTTAATGCTGGGAGGACACACTGAGAATGGAGACATGCTCTGGTACAGCGAGCCGCCGCCACCTTCATGTGGACCAGCGATGGGCGCAGACTGAGTTACAACAACCAGGATGTGTGTGTCTGCACGGATGTTTCCGAAAGCTGGGTGCATACGTGTATTTTAATTTGTTAAAAATGTACACATTTCTCATATACGTAAAATATTTTAAAGTAACAGGGCATACCCGTTGTGTTTGTAAATATAAATTTTTAGCCACAGTGTGTTTGCAGATTACAGTCATTTTATAATAATACTTTAAAAAACGTGGCGCAATTCTTTTACACACATTTCGTAGTTGCCACCCCATGGAAATTAAAATGTCGAGGACAGAAGTCAGGATTAAATATAATAATGTACTTCAAAGTGGTGAGATGAGTACACATTTCTATAATCCATGTAACCACCAAAAAATAAAGGGCAGTGGTGGGCGTGCGGTACTGGGATTCTTCATGTTGGTACTTGAGCGTTACAAAACCTGTGTTACAATGAAAGGTGGCTCTTCTGTTTTTTGCCTTACTGTAGCAGCTGCTGTGTGCATGATACGTGCACTACTTTGTGTTTTTTCCCCGCAAACACTGCAGTAATTAAGTTAGCCCAGCTAGCATCTGGATGAGGATCTTAATGCTCATGTACTGTTACAAATATCCATTCCAAGAACATATCTCAATATATGGTCTGTCATAGGAGGAAGTGGAAGATAAATAGTGCTGTACAGACACTACCTCAAAGCAGCAATTGTTCAGAAGCAGGTAGAGGTATACAGAGCTTTAAAGATGATGAAAAGCTGAAAAGGGACTTCCTCTATTAAATATACAGTTAATGTATGTTGATATTTAAACTTTTTGTAATTAAACGTCTCGTAAAAAATACCGAGCACGACACAGAACTTGTATTTACATCAGTTCTCTTCAAATAAATGCATTTTCTCCCAAACGCTGTCATGTTGGCATTTCTTTATAGACTACTGTTTGTAACTAGTCAAAAGAAAATGGAGCGTTATGTTCGGTTCTAACGGTAAAGTCATAAGAGCTGCTGACTCCTAGTGTATCATCCTTGGATGAAGCTTCGCACGAGGGACATCACAAGCCCATTGAAAGTTATTTCAACGCCTGGAGCAAAGGAGGAGTATATAGTGCTATTTCCATTCATAGTCTCAATAAGTACCACTACTCTCTGTAATGTTAGCATGCCCAACCTTGGGCCCCCAGAGGTTTTAACTCTCCACACTGGAGTTTTTGGTTCCTCTCCTCAAGTGTTGTCTGACTTCATTTGTGTTTATTCCTACTGCTGTTATTCTGTAACATCTACAATTTCTTTTGTAAAGCGCTTTGAGGCACATTATTGTAAAAGGTGCTATATAAAAATAAATTGAATTGAAGTGAAGTTAGCTTTGTGAAAAGTCACAGCACATATACAGGTACTGAATGCAATCATGAATATGGTACACATACACATAAATTTATAATACCCCTATTCCAAAAATGTCAGGACATTTTGTAAGATATAAATAAAAACAAAATGCAGTGATTTACAAATCATTTATGTCATAAATTTTATGACATATTTAATAGAATACAGCACAGAGTAAACGTATTTAAAGTTGAAACTAAACTGTTTTTCATTTTGTAAATAAATGATTGTAAATTTTAGTGGGATTGTATGTTTGTAAATGAATGAATGGAAAAACACATATATAAATTACTGTGCTTGATTTACGCTTATTGTGATTACCAATGTGAAGTTTGCAGTTGACACAGTAGTAGTGGGACTTATTACACACGTAAATCTACATACAGGCAGAAAGTGCAGCAATTGAAGCAATTTTGTGAAAAGTTATCATTAACATAAAAAAAACAAAGGGGATGACTGTAGACTTTAGGGAGACCGGCACCGCCGCTGCACCCATCTACATTGGGAGAAGAGTTCTTGAGGTGATGCTTTGCTTTAAATATTTAGGGGTGCACATCTCTGGCAACCTCAGATGGAGTACCAGCGTGGCTAAGAAAGCCCACCAACACCTTTACTTCTTGAGGAGACTGAAATGTGCTGACCTTCGTACTTCTGTGTTTATTTCCTTCAACAGGTGTGTGGTAGAGAGCACCGTCACTTCCTGCATCACCGCATGACATGGTAGCTGTTCAGCTGTGGACAGACAGGCACTGTAGCAAGTAGTAAAGACTGTACAAAGCATCACTGGCACCAGTCTCCCCTCCATCAGTGACATTTACAACAGCAGGTGCAGGAAAGTGGCCCTCAGCATCATGAAGGACCGTACCCATCCTGCTTACACACTGCTTGTACCCCTCCCTTCAGTCAGGTGGCTGTGAAGCATCAGGGCCAGAACCACCAGGCTGACAAACAGCTTTTTCTCTGTGGGACTGATAAATTCTGTTGTACATTCGGTTGCTCTTATGTGCAAATGCTGCTCATATTGAGGAAAATGTTGGTGTGACTACTGTTATTCATTTTGGTCATCTCATTTTATACTTATCTGTATAGTTATGTGTGGCCTGGTGGCTCAGTGGGTAGGGCATCAGGGTGGGGTGGGGAAGCCTCCTGGCTTGAACCCCAGCCCAGTCACTGTGCATGTCCTTCAGCAAGACACCATGCGCTAGCTCCCCGGGTGCTGAAAATGGCTTTTTACTGCTTCCCCGCAGGGGATGGGCTACATGCAGCAAATAAATTCCTTGTATGCATCCCACATACCTGGCCATAGAACCTCTCCCCTTATCCTTTTTAATGTTTATGTTAGTGTGCTATTTGGTTAGTGCATTTAGTGATACTGTTATTTTTTGTTAGTATCTGAACCAGAACCTGAATACACCTATTTCATTCCCTTTTATGTAAGATGTGCTGGAAAGACAATAAAATTTGTTTTTATTTAGTAAGACCTCGTTTATCCTTGATTACTTCTTCGCACTGCCTTAGCATCCTTTCGTAAAGATTTTTTTAAGCAAACTTGGTCTAATGGTATTGCTTGCCCTGCATTTGTACTGCTGTCAAATTCATTCTTGATCGTACATTGAATAAAATTGCACTGTGATTGTTGCCCTGATCCTTCATATTAGTGACCTGGTGGCTCAATGAGTAGAAAAACAGGTAGGGATGCGAAAGCTGCTCTCTTAAAGTCCTGGCCTAGCCAGCTGTCTCCTTGACCAAGACACTCAAATGCTAGCTCTCTGAGTGCTGCATGTGGCTGGCTGCCCACTGTCCCCCTTGGTTACTTAAACACATGTGGCACCATAATATTTTTTTATACAATTTAAAAGAGGATTGGCACTGGTCTGCAAAAAAAAACACATTGAACCGAAACACAGCTAACATGGACTACCTGAATGTTGTGTAGCTCACACACATATTTATAACATTGTTTTACACACAAAATCAGCACGTCACTTAAATATTTACCCTCAAGAATGAACCTTGTTGAGCTGAACTCTCAGAATAAGAAAATTTAATTAACTGCTTCACAAAGGGGGTGGGGCAAATGGCTTTTCTGACAGACATATTTTCCTTTTCAGTCAATTCCAATTCAATTCAGTTTATTTTGTCTGTCTTCATTTGTATTTGTATTAATTCCTACTGCACATTGTTGTAAAAGGCACTATATAAAAATAAATTAATTGAATTTTTATACAGTGCCTTTTACAACAATGTGCCTCAAAGCGCTTTACACAAGAAATTGCACATATTAAGGAATAAGCAGTAGGAATGAATAAAAATAAATCCAAACAACAATGAAAGAGAGGAACCAAAAACATCACAGTGAGGAGAAAAAAACCTCTGGGGTTCCACAGTTGACTGGCTGCCCAGCCCCTCCTGGGCATGCTAACATTACAGAATATGCAGGTCCTGTTTTCAAGAAACTCAATTGCTATTTTCTTCTTCAACTACTTCTGTAGTGATTTAAAACATAAATGTTGGAAGTTGCATATGTGAGGGGGCAACAAGGTATCAAGCTCACAACCTCAGACCCCACACAAAGTTACCAAACAAGATGTTTCATCCATTGAGCTAAAGACCCAAGTCTCCTGCTTGGGGGACTAGTCACGTTCTTGTCCTGGCTACCAGGGGGATTCACACAGCAACACTTTCACATCTAACACACCTATATTAAAAACAAAAATGTATCATGGTTAATATTTGGCAAAACATATCTGGGGCACAGGTTATCAAAAAAAAAAAAAAAACCAGGCCAAGGATGTCTGCTCATAACAGGCTTATGTATTTCCACCTCTACACCAAAGTTGGTCAGTGTCAAAGCACTGCCAGCAGTACTCATTTGAAACCATACTTGAGCTAAATGAGTTTGCTATGAAGGGTAATTATCCAAAGACCTTTTGGAATTGCTATGTATGGCTTGTGTGATGTTTCTGTGTACTAACAATTGCCTTTATATTAATGAACCAGAACATGTTGTATTTGATAAAAACTGATACGTTTTTTTATTTAGCAAAGTTAGTTACAGTTACGACATTAGAGTCAGAGTAAATAAGTAAATGTTTAAAAATCTATAAAAAAATTTAATCAAATATAAACAAAATTTTAACTTTATGGAAGTCTCCCTAACATTCCATGACTTTTGCAATCACTTATTAAAGCAGGAAATTACATAATTATGTGAAGTGTAATTGAACTTTCCAGAACTTAGGTTCAGTACTTCTTTCTTGGTGCCATCTTGGTTCTCTCTGCCATGGAGAAGTAGGTCAGCGTATTCATACAGTTGCTGTGGCGTTATTCACCACGCCCGCCTCAGCATCTGGGGATAGCTCAGAGCCTGCACCTCATTCAGCGTGCATGGAATACCTTACTGTTCATGAAGATGTTTTCCGTTCATTAATTGTATTTTAATACCTAGTGTTTTAATTTCTGGCACTTTATATAATATGTAAGATGTTCTAAATATACATGTAACAGTTTCACATTATGTACGTATTTAGAAGTACGTAATTTTTAGGTAAACGTTTAAATTCGTTGTGTAGATACATTTATTCTTCGTGGACGATGGCATTGTCTTGTCAGCAGAACATCAGCCCACCGACGGTTTCCATATAGGCTGCTTAACACTGATGATCTTGCACTCGATTTCCATTACTGCTGCCTTTACCATTGGGAGAATTAAGGGTACGTGTTCAGGAATTAACAACAATTCAGTCATAATCCCACAGTAACCAGTTGGTGTATCCTGCTGATTTATTTATTTAACAAATTTGTTGTTGCGGTCGCTATCCACCGACACTGTACGTATGAATTACGCCTTGCGCGTTGAACGGAGGTTCAGGCACTTACTACACTGTAGGTATTGTGGTAATACGGGTCTTACAAATCCGCACCAAAAGTGGGCGAGGCTTTGTGTGCATTTAGGAAAGCAAAGGTAAAGATATTTGATTAATTTAAATCTAATACAGGCATTTGGCTAGGTTATCAACATTTTATGTGATTAAAGTCGATATGCTCGCCCCCTCGGCTGGCTATGGCAGGGTTAGTATTTAACGGGAAACCTCTGGGTTTCACAACATCATGTGCAAACCGTATGTGTGCAAGGGGGCGGGTTGTGGTGCTGATGCTGCAGTGTGCGGACAGCGATTAAATCTGCTGTAGTCCATCACGCTGCGTCTTAAAGGCAACCATGAGCAGCTGTGCTGCAGATAGGCAGCTGGAAATTCGGCATTAAGATACGTTCCTTGCGCTGACGTTTGGCCTCGTCACCTCGGCTGGGATTTAGTCGGAGAAAGAGGAAATTAATAACGCGAGTCAATATAGCCTTACTCTGCTGTTTTACCGATCCATAAAGATGATGCCGGTAAGTGCGAGATATTTGCAGTTTTGCTTCATGGCTAAGTATTTTCACATGTTCTCAGGCCTTTTACTGGCTAATGTGTTTTCTCCCTATCTTACCGGCTTTGTATATGAACACCGAATTTGTTTGAACTGGGTTTTATGTCATGCAGTTAAAATGGGTATGTTTCGCAAAAATGCATTATTAAATTAACGGCCAGTTAGTTTTCCTCGTCTGCCCATCCCTTTCATATACGATCGTGTATAATATTTCTGGAAGTTAAATTTTCTCGTGTAGTAAGTAGAATGCCTAACTACAGCATATATTTCAAAACGGCATTATCGCTGCCCTTTGCATGTTAGATGACTACAATTTTAACCCGATTTTCCTGTCAGCACAGTTAAATCTGTTCTCTCATGCGTACTAAATAGGAGACAGCGGATGGAAAATTTCAACGATGAAATCAAGTAATTTATTGGTTTGCATATGCTATTGAAAGTAATTCATAAAAATAACTTTATAAGAAGGGAATGCAGTATTACATTTAAATTTGATAATTTGAGATTGTCTGTTACTGCCTTCACGTTGTGATGCTGTTCAAAGCGGCCCAGCGAAAGATTTCGTTTTTGAAAATAATTTTGCATGATAACATATGGAAGATTTGTAAATTGGCTTTGTTTTATTTCGATGTTGGGTTTAAAAATAGGTGCATATATTTTCCCCCTGTTGGATACTACCTTTAGATTGCTTGTCTGTTCTGCTGCAGCAACAGAGCAGCGACCAGTTAACAGAGTTCTGAATGATCCATTTTTAGTAGCAGGTCACAGAAATAAAACATTTATATATGTGCTATAT
>JABJVR010000034.1:31776-53503 GCA_025773905.1 Chitala chitala | reverse complement strand
TAGACTTACGAGCGGTCTGTTTAGTTCTGGCCATTGCGTTCTATACAACTTTCCCAAACAAAAAAAGTTCGTGAATGAGGTGGTAGCGCTGTGCTGTGCGTTTATATCGTGCATTGGGGCTCATGTGATTGGACGACGAGCTTCCACGCCATCATTGGTTCATTCGAAAAAAGAACCGCTTCTTACTGAACAGTATCTTTGCCGCCTCATTTTCAAAATGTTTTGCTGTCCAGCTCTTTTGTGCAACATTTTAAGGGTCCCTTGAGTAATATCGTGAATTCGGAACCCATTCCCCAGAAGCAAATATAAAATAAATCGGCAACTCATACATGACGGCCTGTGTTATTTTGGTTTGCCATTTATTTTCTCTCAAAGGCGACCATGGGCGTGCACAAACAATACTACACACTAGTTACATCCTGTTACAGTAGCAAGACAGTGTACAGATGGGTTACTAGAAGTTTCAAAAAAATGTAGGAAACACCTTTACAAGAACCTAACGTGCTATTGCAGTACACTGCATAAGTACCATTGGATTACATTAGTGCAAATCTGGCAGATGTCTTCACAGGACACTAACGTGCAAGGTAACTAAATAGTGTGACCATGGTTACGTGTTTTTCCTTATTCAGAAATATGACTTGGAGGACAAGGTTTTCACATTGTAGATTCAGTAGTCAAAACGAGTTTATTCCTTTGTGACGTCTCATTTACATCTCTCCAAAAACGTTCTAGAACGTTTCACTTCATATTGAATCAAAGCGTTTAATCATTTCGTAGAACTTCGATTACATTGCCAGAAATTCGTTAACGTGCGTGGAGTTTGCCTTTAGCCAATTTGTGTGGCTCTTAAAAGAGCCTTTGGGTTATTAGTGAAGAACAGATTTACTTCTTAATGGGCTTCTCCGTCTTCTTGGGCAGCAGAACCGCCTGGATGTTAGGCAATACGCCACCCTGCGCAATGGTAACACCACCCAGCAGTTTGTTCAACTCCTCGTCGTTGCGAACTGCCAGCTGCAGATGACGAGGAATTATGCGAGTCTTCTTGTTGTCACGAGCCGCGTTGCCTGCCAGCTCCAGAATCTCAGCAGTAAGATATTCCAGTACTGCTGCTAGATACACTGGAGCCCCAGCACCTACGCGTTCCGCGTAGTTACCTTTACGCAACAGCCTGTGCACACGACCCACTGGAAATTGCAAGCCAGCTCTAGAAGAGCGAGTCTTGGCCTTAGCTCTGGCCTTTCCACCGGTTTTACCTCTTCCAGTCATCGTTCACGATTCAAGGCACAAGTGTCAGAAATACATACTTACCCTGCACACTGCGCTTTATACAAACAAGCTGTTCTCTCATTGGCCAGTGCGCCACAAAGACTCTTATCCAATCAACGATAAGAACGTGTGGACGCGCTTGACACGCCCCAGTCGTCTACGGAAAACAAAGCATGTGCTTATCCTACCTGAAACAAATTCCTGCGCCGGTGAAGTGAGCAGCGGTTTCTCTTTTTGGTTTGAATATATAAATCATGTCACGTTAATTTGAGTATAAACGTAATCAGACCCACTGAAAGAAAGAAGCGCAAAACAAGCGCGTGTACGTGGGGGGTTGCACTGGTCTCCGCAGTCACAATATGCTGTTTTGGTTGAGTTTTATCAAACGCAGTTTTTACGCTCAATGTGAAAGTCAAGCACGCAACTTTAACGTATGCCCTTCAATTAAAAGGAACTTTCAGTATTTGGTACGATTTTGTCACCAAGGCAAGTTTTGCGCTCTTACGGGAAAGGTGGGTGGCTCTTAAAAGAGCCTTTTGTTGAAAAAGTATTGACGCCTGTTCACTTCTTCTTGGCAGCCGCTTTTTTGGGTTTCGCAGCCTTAGGCTTTGCGGCTTTAGGCTTGGTCACCTTGGCCTTCTTGGGGCTCTTTGCGACCTTCTTTGCAGCTGCAGCTGCCGGCTTCTTGGCCTTCTTAGGACTTTTAGTGGCCTTTTTAGCTGCAGCTGGCTTCTTCGCCTTCTTGGGAGACTTTTTGGCGGTCGCCGGTTTCTTCGCCGCTACCTTCTTGGGCTTCTTTGCTGCCGCGGGTTTCTTGGCTGCGGGCTTCTTGGCTTTGGGAGCGGCTTTCGGCGCGGGCTTCTTTTTAGTAGCCTCGGCTTGCTTCTTGTTCAGTTTGAAAGAGCCAGAGGCGCCGGTTCCCTTGGTCTGAACCAAGTGGCCCTTGGTCACCAGGGTCTTGATTGCCAGCTTGACGCGAGAGTTGTTTTTCTCCACATCGTAGCCACCCGCTGCCAAGGCTTTCTTTAGGGCAGCCAGAGACACGCCGTTTCTTTCCTTGGAGGCGGCCACAGCTTTCATAATCAACTCCCCAACGCTGGGGCCCGTCTTCTTGGGCTTGGCTGCTGCCTTTTTCTTGGGCGCCTTGGCCGGAGCGGCCGCGGGAGCTGGAGCTACTTCAGCCATTTCTCACTTGTCTTGCTGTCCTCTGTCTCAGTCAGGAACGCTGTTCTCTGTACAAACCGCTTGAGTCACCGCGGGTTGTACTTAAACGCAGCATGAGAACCGTGTAGACTCAACCGCTCCAGCACGGCATTCGCTGAGCGCACAAGGACGCTTTCGCTTGTGTTTTCTCCTTGCACGAATCTGTGTTAAAATCGTCATTAAACTTATGTACAGACCGGACAACAAGCAGTATGTATACCTAAGGGTTTTCTGTTCGTGCCCAATTCATGCGTTTTCGACTGCTTCGTTGTGCATCGCACGGATTTTCTAAAAACGTTTCCTTCCGATGGGTATACCGGACAGCTCACCTAACAATTTTCTTGATATAATGGATATTACAAAGCTAAACCAGTATCGCCGGGTACCGTCTGCTTGCTGATCTTTTAGAGAAAGTCCAGCTGCTGTGGAAAAAGTGGTGCAACGTCATTTCGATCAAAACTTCAATTTTAAATCCGATTTTCATCGAGTGTACTAAAACACACCTTTCACTTCGTTGCAAGAGTGAGGCGTCTATAAATAAAAGAATAATGCGTTTTAATATCTCACTCTCACAACTTAAAGGCATATTAGAATCTGGTTTTTGGTGTACAGATATTTTGCAGAGAGTCTTGTCGGGGTTCAAAGCAAGGCTTTTGAGCACTACGTCCAACTGTCTTTAAGAAAAGACCAGCAGTGCCTTCTTTCAGACACGTCGTTCTCTCTGAGCGCATGTCACAAGACCGTGGCGTTTTCAGAGAAATCATCGCAGCATAACGACACAATTTTTCACGCGATTATACAAGTTCCAATAAGCGTGTAAATAAATATCTGAACGTCACAAATGTAAATCGCGAATATGCCGCCCGTGAGCTCTGCACGTAGGCGCTCCGGTTCTGGAAGAGGTGACTACTCTTATGGCGTCACTGTGACAAGCCGTTCTGATTTAGAATATGGAGACAATTAAATTCTATCGGTCAAAGAATTCCCAGCAGGATAGCGCAACAATTTAGCACACTAAAACGTAACATTATTTTCGAATTTGTTCAGTTGCAGTAGATTAGCTAACAAACAGCCGTAGTGATTGTACTATATAGCACTGGGCTATGTGTTGTTCTGTAATGACCACTGCTTGTATGAATACTTTTGTAGATACAATAACAAACTCGTTGAACTTCATAACGTAAGTATAGAACACTAAGTGCAGCAGAGTAAATCATCTTGAGATACGACCATAATTTTTGCAACTTTTCTGTTCCACCACAAATTGTATAACAGATCATTGCAATGTATACATCATTAATTTGTAATAGAACTGTTGTAGAATTTTAGCATTGCCAAAAATTTAAACTTTTTATGTGCCCTATCATTAAAGAAAGTAGAGGTATTGGTTTTACATGTGTACAGGCCCATACAGTAGTGCACTGGGAGAGAAGAGCTTCGCGTTCCGCTCGTCTGTTTTCGAACTGCATTGACCTCGGAGACTTTAGTAAAGTGACGAAAATAATACGCAATTTGTCTCAATCTTGGGGGAAAAGATTGTTTTTATTGAAGCATACGTACGATAAAGCAGGCTTGCGTTCTATTATGGTCTGTACATAAGTAAAGTTTATTCAGAAAGTGTACACTTCACTTTTATGTTGCAGTCATAATAAAATTTAGATTTCCCCCCTACTCGATAATCCTGAATGGCAAAGCAAAAACAAGAGTTTAGAAATGTTTGCAAATTAAAAATAAAAACGATTACACGATTGACAAAACGTTGTAATATTTAAAATATCAATTTTAACAAATTTACAGTCTAACTGAAGAATACTAGTTAGAATATGCGCCGTTTATCTGTTTTAATAGACTGAGAGGTAATTAATATTGTACATTTGACCACAATATAACTATTGTAAAACAAAACACTAAATCCAAACATTCTTTCATAACAAAGTAACATATTAACATAATTTACAATAGAATTGGACAGTTCTTATTTTTTGTCAAAACCAACTGTTATACATTTGATGCCTCCTGTATAAAGATCTAGCAAAACAGGTTTATCTTGAAACAGCAGTGAAAAGAGATGTTACAGACATTCATTTACACTACAGGTAAGGTGTAAATTACTGATGTATGAATACTAACCTCCTAGGCACTATGGTACAAAATTGACAGATTAGTTCTTCCTCGACTATGACGTGTACAATAATCCTGCCATTAAGGACACAGTTTTATTCATATGAGCTTCAGTATGATTGCACCTATCATGCTGTTTATGTGAGTGTATATCTACACATATAGTAGATACACAGACATACACGATAGATATAAAGCTATTTTTGAGAAACAATTGCAAACAGTGATTCTGTTAACATTAGGATGTCAGCGTCAGATATGCTGAAATAAATTTCAAAATCTCTTTCAAATACAATTTAACCTACAAGATACAATCAGAACACCATTGTCTTTGTCATGCCAGTTTTGTTTGTTTTGCAAAAGTATTCAAAATTTAATTGTGCTGACATTTGTTTGGTATTTTATTTCAAAACAGTGAAAAAAACATGTTTATGTGAATAACGAATTATATTTTAGAAAATATTCTTAAATTTGTTTTGTATAAATGTTCAAAATCTACAACCTAATACTCTTAGGTCACTTTTTTTGTTGTTTATCATGCCGCAGCCGGTTGTATTTTACAGCACCTATTCCTTCTATTTTAACATAACGTCCGCTGATGAAAAGCTGCCACCTAGCGTGTGTGGGCAGTATTAAAAATCAATGCGATATACAGGATTAATATTAATCTTCTTGTTCCCATTTTGTCTAGTCTTTTCTAGGAGGTATCTGAGTACTTTTACGAAGCTTTTTACATCCTGACAATTGAACCAACAGTTCTTATTATGACATCTAAACACTGTCAGATTTGGACATTATTTCATATCCTTATATGATTTTTAAATTATAATTTAAAATGTAAAAATGTAAATGTATTACTGTCAGACATTTGGAATGGCCTTAAACCTTCATTTTTAGAAGGTTTAAGTATTACTGTCATTTAGATTCACAACCCTAAAAATAACCCCTTGAAGGTGGGGCATCTTCCATAGTTTGTGGGAGGTATTTTAAAGATCCACAATTATAAACCAAACATGTTCTCATTAAGATATTTGTTATTTGCAACCTATATACATGTATAACTTCCAAACAGTGGTTGAATACATTAGTGACCACCATACTTTTAAAAACGTTTTCTTAATACATTCCAAAATATAGCAGAATAAAATTTCAACATTGGATAAAAAAAAGAATAGTTGTGGAGAGCACTGATTTTTGTTATAAATTAACCTTTAAAATATAGTTATGTAAAAGTAGTTAAAATGACAGTCACAGTACCCCTTGTATAAACAGCAATGTTTTTCTACTCTGATACAAAAAAGCAGTTTCATTTAGATTGTGGAAAAAGGTCATTTTAAAACCTATAAAATTTTTGCAACAGCAGCAACAACTAATTAAACTGAAATAAAACTACCACAGTTAAAACAATTTCTGAACATAAAATTCTGTCTATTTTCCATGATGCTAAGACATACTGACAGATTTTGGTATACCTAGAGTGAAAATCAGTAAAGTAAAAATCAGTCACCAAAGACCTTTCAAACTACATGGTTATGCAATGGAAGAGGGTCAGTGGAAAAGCTACATATGTGCAGTTATTTTTACCACAATTATGGGTACACCATAAGTTTTAATAAGTAACATACATTATCCTTTGCAACTCTTTTACTCTAGCCTGAGTTAAGTCCATCTGAGTCTTTTGGACATTTTGTAAGAACCTATTCAAAAGAGGAACCTTAAGATATGTAAGGCACATAGTAATTCCTTAAGAGATTCATTTTTTTAAAGAATGGCCATCACTTTATGACTTTTTTTCTTGCACAAGGAGAAACTACAGTTCCTTAAAAATAATAACGGCCTGTGACTAAACCAACTTCTTATCATCCATCATCCAAACACAACCCATTTGCTTCATTGGTAACCCACCAAAGCAAACTTCCCAACTGGAATATGACTAATGAGTTTCCTGGATAAACATATAGAAAGCTAGAAAACCATAAATTAATTTCTGTCCTGTACCTTAGCATGCAACATTGAAAACATCGAAAAAATTTGCAAACTGAAGCGGATTTAGCTCATGGAAATGCATATTCCTACAATACTGGTAAGTGGCCTTTCACCAACATGCTTGTTGGGGAAACCACAGATGATAATCACTAACTGTGTTCTTAAAGGTAAAGAGGTTGAAAGATTCACAAAAACATGACACCCTTGGTATCTTACATTGTGTAAATTCTAGAACAGTGTGAAAATGTTCAGTATTTTTATGTTTAAATGTTTGGACAAGGTTTAGAATAAAATATCTAAGGCAGTAATGTCCAGTGTTATCTCAAAATTTTCATATCACATTAAGCAAAGTTTATCTCAAATAATACTTAATTCATAATTTCACAAAGTATCATTGCCCCAAACTGTCATTAATCAGCACTCACCAATATTAACTCTCAAAATCAGTTAATCACCCCATACAGGAAAGTTCATTACAAATTCTGCTTCAATTTGGACAATTAAAAAAAACATTTTATTAGCAGGAACCCGTTTGAATTTTATTACAGTAGTTGTATGTCATGTTTATATCAAGTCAGCAGAAAACTACGAAAACTCGAATATCATGAAATTATCACTTATCTTCTGGACATACTGAAGTGCCTATTACTATGACATGGAAAAAAGTCCGTCTATGACCTAAATTCAACTTTAGATTCAGACGCATGAATTACTTAACAGTTCTGATGCCACATTAGACACTGCTCAAGTTCTTTGAATTTAACTGTATGGGCAGTTTATGGACTAAATGTTTTCTCAGAAATCCAATAAAACTAATACAAACTGTTGGACACTAAGTAATTTTGCCATGTCTTTAAACTACACAAATATTAGTAGAACAATACTTGTGATATATAAAGCAACAAATACTGAAATTTTACATCACTTTGACATCATCAGTGTTAAGATGATTACAGCATAATATGTGCTTTAAACATATGCTTCCTTTATTGCATATGATAGTGACCCTAATTGCATATTTATCAAATCTGTTTATATAAATTTGATTTCAGTCTGGCCATTTATTCAACAAACACTACAATTGCGGGCAGTTAAAAGTTTAAACAAAGACTTGCAAACACAGCTTTTGGCCAGGACCAAATTAAACTTGACCATAGTCAACATTCAGCATTTGTCTAAAGTAAATGCTAATTATAATGAAAAGTTATGATGTCTTTATATACAGAGCATGGCCAAACACAAAGTTCTCAGTATTTGTCATTTTCATTTTTAAAAATGTTTGTCAACCGTTTTGTTAACGTTGTCTATCCTTATGTACTTCCCCCTATATAAACAGTATTACTAGTAATGTTCTGTAATAACAATACCTAGTGCTACTTTGATTCCTGATTTTTTCAAATAAACAAAAAGAAATGTAATAAATTATTGGTGGATATGATCTAAAAAGATAAATTATGGTTCATTTATTTCAAGTTTATAAAGGAATGCTCTGATTTGTAAAATTTCTACATCGTACACCGTCCCATTTAAATAAATTAGTTTCATATACTGTACGTCAACTTTGTTCCCATACAGTACAAGCACTTCATGTAATTATGTCTTACATGTAAAAGCATCGCATCTTTTCTTCAGAAGGCCTCCTCCAGGACCTGACACATGACCTTACAAACATGCAAAAAAAGTTTTTTTTTTTTTTTTTTTTTTTATAATCCCACCAAGTTGACAGTTAGCACCCACGCTTTAGCGACCTCTGCTGTCCTCCTGAGGTATGGCTTCTTGTTTTGTCTGCATCTATACTGGCACTTATCCTCTGAATTAAGAAAGGATTGTGATGGCTTTGTGTTCCCTCTTACAGCAGGCTGACATCCCAAGCCTCCGCAAAGGCTACTGGACACACGGTAAACATTCTTTCCACTTCCGGCACCAGTGAAAGGCTGCAGTGCTGGAAGTCTATGGCAGTGGATGGTCCAAACAGATCCACTTTGTCCCACAGAAGCAGCCTCATCTCTGGCTCAGTTCCATACGCATAAGATGAATCCAGCAAACAGAGGAACAAGGTTGACCAAAAGCAACCACAGAGTGACAACTAAGCCAGAGGAACTCGAACAAGGATCTAGAATTTAAGAACAGATTAGTTAATAGCTCAATAAAGTTTACAGTGCAGAAGTTCAAAAGGATAGTAAAAAAAATGTGTTGTGATTGTGTAGATGTCACTGAGTGAAGTTTTGGCCACACCCTGCAATCTAGGACTCACCAATAGGAACACTTCTGGAAGTGTTGAGTGGTGGGAGCTCGTGCGGCAGGGGGCAGGAGCTGCAGAACTTGGAGCAGGCCGGACACACTAGCACACCACTGTACACCCAGTCATTAACACGCACGTTGACGCTCAGCAGCTGTCCCGTGTGGACACAGTGGAAAGGCGTGTCCTGGACCCACACAATCAATCCAAAGGCAGAACACGTAGTCTGGGGGAAAAGCAGCATGGTCAGGTCAAACAGGAAGTGAAGACTCAGACTGATTAACATCTGATTTTCATAGCTAATATTATGCTGACAGTGTATTAATGGTGTTATTTTAATATCTTTTTGAGCTACATGCAGTGCAGTAGGCTAAGCTACAGTATATCTTTTTAATCTTGACCATTACATTAAATGGTAATGGGTGTGCGGTATGCATTTGATTGTGGTCTTATGTATGGAAATGTATGTATGCATCTTGATATACAACAGATAAAGCCTCTGCAATGCTGCGCTGTGCAGGACACAGGACTTGTTCCGTTTGCTCTAGTCTGTTGTTTATGTATTATAATGTGTCCATAAAACAGGCTGAATGAAAAGATCTGCTTAAATGTAGGTCACACATTGATCCCAGCAGTCTTTGCAGCTGATTGCATTGGAGTCGTCTTACCAGTAATTTGGATGCAGATCCAAGGTTTGGCTCAACGCAATCCAGAAAAACAGCGGCATGTTGTACAGCAGGAGTATGATCCCCACAGCATTTTAGTTGGACATTCTGTGGACTTACCTTGTAGCATCCGCTTCCCCAGTCCGGGTAGATCATTCGGCGAGTGCACTGCTCCATGACAAACGCAGACCTCTGGTACAGACACAGGGAGTCTGGCCCATACTCCTCTGCACCATAGTTTCTCCAGGAAACTGCCAAGAGTACCATACACATAGATCCAAATCAGCACCAAGAGTTACTCGTTTATGTATTCAATACAAACACTGAATGTTTCTCATATGTGACAGCAAGAAAGAAAGCCTGAATTTAACAAGCAACTATTTAAAAACATTCAAAGCTGCTATATTAGCACAGTGTAAGTGCTACGGTAAGAACCCCAGCGAGAGACTCGAGTCTTTAGCTCAGCAGGCTAATGCTCTTGCCTGGTAACTGTATGTGGGCTGTGCGGTTGCGAGTTTGAGGCCCGGTTGCTCCCGTAACACTACATCTGATTTCTGGTCTGCTTTTTGATGTTTTGAAATCATGCAGTCTAGTTGTACCTTCCTACTGTTTTTTATTCACATGCTAAACCTTTGTTTTAGCCATTTCTCTATTTTCATGACTGAACAGTACTAATCCTCAGCACTTGCCTCACTCTTAATTAGTCAACAATGACTGACCTACTTGCTCTCACTTCAAATCTGTAACAAGAAGTGTCAGTCATTATCTCGTAGCTGAGAGCAAGCTTTACTAAACGCTCATGGTGCTGAAGGTCCCTGTGGTTTTTTGGAATCTTTTTGCTCATATGCACTAAAACAAGTGTGAAAAAATAGTTTAGGCAAGGTTAATTTCAACCTGCTACACAGAAAATGTCTGTTTGTATTCTCAATTACTCTTCTTCTTGCCATTTCCTTTCCCACATCTAGCACCTGAAGTTAATTATTTTCATTAACTGCCCAGGCAAAATAAAAATAAACGTCTATTTATGACAAATTTTTAAAAGTAAACAAGCTGTTCTCTGTTTTTCTACTCTTTGGAAGTTATTAACACGCACCCAATGTATACACATGGGTACAGTTTTGCAGCTTATTTCACAAAAAGAGTAACATGAGGTTTGTCAAGTGTTCAGGTAAGTGCACCAACCAGCGCAGGACAACCTAAAGGCTTCATGCCATTCAGTGTACAAAGTGCCCAATGAGATCCCAGCTTGGTGAAATAGGGTAGCGGCTTCTGAGCACATCCAGCTACAAGACCCAGCTACACGTGTAGAGTGGGCAGCCATCTGGTTGCTCACCAGGCTGATTCTCCAGAATCCTGCAGTCAGAGCTGCGCTGGTACTCCCCACTGAGGTGCCAACTGAACTCTTGGCTGAAGGGACAGTAATCAGCGATCTCCACTGCGCCTCCATAGTAGGGTAGCTCCTTCGAAGGGATGCCGGGAATACTGTCAAAGTACTGCATAGACACAAGTTGTTTACAGTTAATCCTAAAAACATGACTGAGCTACATGAGGTAAAACCACATGACCAAAAGCCCCAATCAGAAGGGGAGCTTTAAGAGCGAACCCATCAAACCCTCCATCCTAACCGTCACAGCTTATACCACTTTATTGAAGTGGGCTTCAGCTGCTTACAACTACGGATACAGTTTTTCTATCTCACAGAACTAACTGAAGCACTATATAAAATTTCAAAACTTAAGACCAATATCTTACATAATTCAACTTGTGTAATTTTTTTTTTTATTAGGATAGTGGTTTTATTGTCATTTCAGATGTATACAGTTGGTGCAGTACACAGTGAAACAAAACAACATTCCCCCAGGACACCAGGTGCTACATAAAACAATACAAAGGACAACACAAAACTACTAATAGAGTATACAGAGTGCAAAAAGACAGCAACTACTACCTATAGTAATGCAAGTAACTACTGCTACACTATACAGTGCAAACATAATTTAAATTAGTTCTGAGAATTAAAGAGTCTTATGGCTTGGGGTAAGAAGCTGTTACAGTCTGGCTATGAGAGTCAGGCTTTGCAAGAGCTTATATATATATATATATATATATATATATATATAGGCACAGCTTATATATAGATAGACACACACACACACACACACACACACACACACACACACACACACACACACAATTGGAATACAGAGGTTTTAGCCAATCAACGCATGTAAGTTTTCAAAACTGCTGCAATACAATGACATTTGCAGTACATGGAAAAAAAACAGACCCCTACAGCCCCTTCTGGGTCGCTGACCTATTTTGTCATGACACTGAAGATGTAAGTCAAAAGCAGTTGGACCCAATCAACTATGATGTCTCCTTAAATTATGCCAAAATTATTTTGATCTTGGGTACACAGCATGTTCATTCAAAACTGGGAAATGTTCAGTCCCATCAATACAGAATACACTAGCCTGGTATTCCTGGGGGAGGAGTCGGTCGTACTTCTGCAGGTTGCACACTGCTACAGCCCGATGGTCCTGCCTACACGTGAGCTGCAGCGGGGTGCTGCGTACCGTGTCGCAGTATGGCGCTGGAGCCTGCTTCCTATATGCAGAGGAAAATGCAATTCCGTACTTTAATACTTTGTCCATTGTGTCCATATACAGTGAAAGGCATTTCTTGCTTGTTACTGTGCTGGCTTAACACAAATAAGACCAGCAACCTTGTGCTGCTTAAAGTCACAGTGTGATCAGTGGCAGCTCTCAAACTCCATCTGCAATGACTTACTTCTGCCGTTGCTGATCAATCCAAAACTTGCAGCTCTTCATTACAAAGTCACAGCCCATGCCCCGGCCCCAGTCCAGCCTCTCTGCCAGGCTGTAATTTGCTCTGTACCACCTGAGTGGAAAAAAAGTGGGTCGTGTTTGCCATAGCTTTTGTGCAAATCCAATATGACCGCTGGAACAGAAAGGCTTGTATTACCTGGATGACCTAATATTCAACAAGCAATCAAGGGAAAAGAACATGCAGTAAAAATCCTGTTCTGTTTGCCTCACATTTCAGTAATACTATGGGTAAAGATATAATATTACATTTTCCGTTTTACCAATGCAGCTTACTTTAAAAGCAACATGTGTAAATCCACACAGGAACATAACCGTTTGCACAAAATTATCACAGTTTAATCATAATGCAAGCAAATGTGTGTAAAACATAAATGGTCGTTTTGTTTGTGAAGTTCTTTTTGTTTTTCACATATTTAGTTCCAATTTCTGTACATTGTGTACTCCATATAGTTTCAGGTTATGATGAGTACGCGTTTAGACTGTAATGTTTATAAAAATTTATGGCTAAGATGCTGGCATCAAGCCTGATCTTCTGCTAATTCCACTGGGCTAAAGAAAAAGTTCCATAAGTTGCGTTCCCATACAATAATCTCTTTTCATTGTTTGTACAATAACCAATATTTCTGCATAACTAAGATGAAATGGCAAAATCTCCCATACCCAGTGTCCTCCATTATAGCCAGGGTAATTCTGGAAAACATCCTATTTTGAGTATGAGATCCTGTCATTGCTTCATTCTAAGACAAAATGAAGAGAAACAATTGGAATGAGATCACTTTCAAAAAGGAAACTTTTTTTGTCACACATTTCTCAATTTTTTTCTTGCATCGTTGTGCCAAACAACTAGCAGACATTTACAATAGGCAATAAAACAAAAAAATTCATATACTCATATACTTCATACATGTCTCATTTAAAAAATGTGTCATTTAAAATATATTGAAAATTAATCATGGTGCATTCAGGAAATTTATTTCAATGCTACACTTCCAGAGGAAAATGTAATATTGTCACTTAATGATGGAAAATTAGTTAATGAAAATTAAGCAGCAGTGTTCCTAGCCCCTCAGTGTAACAGTCTGCTGTACCTCCAGAAGTCTCTTCTCCCAGTGATTGAGTTCAGTGCCAACACCCCCTTGATTCTCTAACTCCATGCCCTCCAAAGAAGGGCAATCAAAGTGTTTTCTGGCCTCTTCCTGCAAATACCAAACACCCATGAAAGCCAGCCAATTATCATCATTATTACTAATATTGTTCTTTCTAACACAACTTACGATATACGTCATAAAACATTGATAAATTACACTGAAGGAGCAGTTCACGAAACAAAACTTCCAACTTCCTCGATTGTACAAAGATGTACATTTTGAGCAACTGGAAACAGTCATGGAGGCCCATCTCTCACCACTACTCGAGGGGTCACTAAAAGATGGACTTCATGTGAGACGATATTGTTGTCACGTATGTCCCACAGCCTTCTGGCTTTGCGTATAACTTTGTCACTCCACTGATACAGGCCCAAACTGAAAAGGCAACCAGAGCCATGACTTTAACACATGAAAACATGCTGCAAATGTTGTCACAGTAGGTACAACAGACCACACCGCAGTTTAAGGACAAGGTACACAACACTGGCGTCGACCTCACCTCTCATTAAACGGCGGCAGTCCGCTTGCATATCTTTGTGTCAATGGCTTCCCATTATCATCATGGTAAAATGCAAAAAGGCCAGCGGAGAATCCCTGTGTAGTATACATGTTAAATCACAACGCTTAAAGTAACGGGCAGTTTATATTCACAAAAATAGTTCCAATATTCATTGCCTCGATTTAGCAAAACCAAGGCTGGCCGATATGGAAAAAAATCTCATCATGATAATTTTTTTCATATCAGTCAATATGAATATATATCGTATAAATCAAATCACTATTTCTGTCAAGCTTAAAGGTTCCCTTTAACGCTTATACAAGATGTGAAGATATCATGTAGTTAATTTTGGTTTAAATATTTATTTTCTGTCAGAAACTGAACATGACAAATGTACTGTACAACATTATACAAATGTATTTCAAATAGATACAATATATAGTAAGGTAAAAATCTTAATTATGATCAATCAAAAGTTTCAAGTGTTACAAAATAACACAAAAAATGGACAATTAAATTCTTTTGCCAATTTCAGTTAGATAAAACAGGTAATACAAAAAGTCTCAATTCTGACCAGTCAAACGTTTTACAGGAGAACACAAACTAAATTCTTTACTACCTCTATACTGTATCCTTTCCTTTGGGTAACAAACCCACAAATAGAGGAAAAAAAAAAAAACTTGAATAAATTGTCAGTACAAATTCAAGTAACTTTCAAATGTAAACAAAGAAGATAAACAAAACTAATATATTCACTTAGTTGTGGTCATCTTATGCCCCAAGGCAGAAAAAAGGCACAAGAAATCCCCATTAGTGCAGTACTGTCTCCGTGCTGTCAATGTTTTGGACCAGACACTACCCTACTACAGGTTGCAGGCTAAGAAAAACTTTAAATAGCCAAAATATCTCCATGCTACTGAATAAAAGTCCTCATCTTTTGAGCTTTGGGAATTTTCTGTTGGGTCATCTTCGGTTACGCTGTCAGTCATGTTTTCGTTAACATTTTCTATAATCATTTTGTCCTTTGTCTCTTCTGATGTACTGGTGTGTATGGGTGCAGTAGCCCAAACATTACTGTTGCTGCCAGCTGCTATTCATACTGTGCTGTGTGCATCAAGCTATCCTGACGTGCTGTAACTCTACTTGACTGGGTTGGCATGGCACTATTCTCATTAACATTGTCTGTTTGTGCTGCCTGTCACAACATGGATGGAATGAGCTCTATTGACTTTTTAATCGACCATGTCTTACATTTCAATCAAGGATGTTATTGTTATAAATACTTGCGTATATACCATACATCAATATTGCAGTTTTGGAAAAGCACGTTATGTGGTCAACGTCCTTACCAGAGCGTGGATTATCTCATGCTTGACAGTGGAGAGCATGCCCACAAACTCCTGAGGCTGGGTGGAGATCATGCTTGGGCACAAATTTGCATATCCAGCAATGGGTCTACATGGACAGAGAACGTGCACGTAGCCTAGTGTCATAATCACTATGAAAAATCCAGTTCTACCAATAAAATTCCAAAACAACATATTTACAGCCAATATTGCTGTGCAATAAAAAAACCTTAAAAATCACTAACTGAAAGAATATACTATATATAACTATAATAATAGTAATAATAATAACAATAATAGATTGTGTTTTCCCTTTCATGTCACAGCAGGGCATCACAGTGGCTCACTGGGTAGCACTGTGGCCTCAGATGCCCAATAGCCAGTTTTTAATTTGAAACTGAATAACTGATTACCGAAACATCGATAATTAAAAGCGCATATACATCATAAACATGGGTAGTAGAATCAAGACATATATTCTGTGGCTGCAATTAAAATTTTAGATTTATGTTGCAACAGTAATGTTTAACAGTAAAATCTGAACATAAAAATTTGAAATTTCTTCCAGTAAAAAAGGCAATTTTCATTCAGAGTGATGGGCTAGTCAAGGCAAAACTGGCTTATTCTTTAGAGTCATTTTACAGCAAGTGCTGATAAAGTTTTTCCTACTCCTCTTCAGGATGCTTACCTGTCCAGCTCAGACTCCAGCTGGCAGTAGGCAGCGTAGGCCACAATGTTCTCCTGGCCACAGCGCTCCGTGGTGATTCCGCTGACATAGAGCACAAAGTCAGCTCCCTGCACACCCTCTCCGTCCAGGGGCCCAACCGGACCACATCGCTTCCCTGTCTCGCTGCACACCTTGCATTGCTAAGGAGGATGCACGCTGTTACCATCTTTGTTTCTGAGTTAGGAAAACGTTTTCACCACACAGCAACACCGCAAGTCCGTGTTCTGCCTCTCCCCTTAGAAATGAAACAATGAAACATACTATAGCGCTCACTTCCTCCTTCTTCTAGCTCTGCTGAATTTCCCGTGATGTTCTGTGTTGATTTAGGAATGTAATATCTTCCTCCGGATGAGAATGTTGTTAACTTGAATAAACAACTAAACTGTTTTTTAATGTCCTTTAGGAAATGTTTTGCAGATACAGCAAAAATATCATTCCCTTACTATATTTGCAACAAACTAATTAGTACCATTTGCCTTCATTTAATTAGCATCAGTTACAGGAAACATAATTAATCAATGCATTAAGATCAAATTGGATTGTTATTTCTATAGGCACAAATAATTAAGTAGCATATGTCTTCACCCATGAGTATATGTAAAACTGTAGGAAAACATATATGTAATAAACGTTCTCCGTGATCCATTAACAATTTAAGATTTCATGTGCAACGCAGCACAGGAAAAAATGCTGAATTTTTCAAAGACAGACTGGCAACCCACAGAGCATTCACTCACACATGCAATAAACCATGAGGGTAGAATTTAAAGCCAGTAATTAAGCAGAACCACATGTCTCAGGTTTACTGGTAAAATTTGGAATACCAATACCAAACTCGTGCATGTATGGGGACAACATGCAAACTACAGACACAGAATCAAGCACAAAATTTTCATTGGAGGTAAGGAGAAAATTCTAGCCTGTTTTAAAGTATTGTTTGTATAATTAAGCATTATATTTCCTGTTCTGGGAAAAAAAGCCTTTTACTTTTTAAATCTAAAATTACAGTGCAACAAAGCCTGTTTAGATGCATTCATTCCATTTTGTCTGAGAAATACACCAAAAAGAGTAGCACAAAACTATTATACAATGCATTAAACGTTGTATGTTGTGATGAATATTCTTTCAAAGGTATTCTGATTTAATTATTCGTTCAAGTGGTTAATTTCAATACACTCAGAATGTCATAATTCAGTCCTATTTTCACTTAAAGTAACTTAATGAGATGGAAGCTGACCTGTAGATGATGCTCAGGGACAATGACAGGCCCACATCTTGTGATGTTAGCACAGGAGCCCTGGCAGTAGCGGTGAGGGTCGTCCTTCTTTCGCAAATACTGATTGGTTGAGCATTGCCTTCATAAAATATAATATCAGAATGAGTTACCTTCCATAACTTGGCCTGAGACATGCCCCTACAAACAATCAAAAATGCTCTTATTAAAAAAAAAAAAAAAAAAATAGAGCACAAATGAGCACAAATAAAAGCGGTAGTATAAATTTTTGTCCATATTAAAATTACCTGCTGAGGAGTATAGGTCCCGTTTGCCTCCGGACTTGAAACGCCTTCTGTAGGTAATCAATGGCTTGAGGAAACAGTTTATCCTACACAGATTATAATACAGTACTGTTAGTTCGGTAATGAAACATTTGGTAATTAAAGATGTATCAAAACGCAATAAAAAACGACCAGCTATACATTTATCACACAAATTCTCATACCTTAACAAGCTTTCTTTTGTCTGGGTCCAACCTGAAAAAATAGCATTAAAAAATTAAATCTCCGGCAATGCAGCCTGCCAATCATCGCAGAACAAATTTTTTTTTTGTCTGTTTTTTATATAAACAAACAATGAGCCAATAAGGTACAAGACAAGATGAATAATGAGTTGATAAACACTTACTCTTCCACACTTGCATCATAGATTATCTTAATTTCTAACTGCTGCTCTGTACTTCTCTTGGCTATTCTCCCAGGTTTCAAGTATACTTTGTGAATAACCTGTTTAAAAGATTTAAAAAGTAAAAAAAATAATAATAAAAAAAAAATCAGACACATCGTTTGTGTGTTTTTTGTAACTACATTTATTTTTATTCGGGCTCACAGAGCTCTTAAGCAATTAGTCTGTCCAATATGACTCGGGAAACAGAAATCACATGAATCCTTACATTGTAACGACACAGAGATACAGTGTTACTATTTGCCTGTTTGATGATCACCCGGTTTCGCACGCTGTCAGTGACACAGTAGCTAGCAAACCCAGAACTACCGCACAGCCAGGGAATCTCATTTCCCGATCAGCCAACTTTGGTTTCTGGCTCTATCATTAGCCATACAGCCAGCTAGCTAAATACGGAGCTTCTTTTATACTGACGTTATTAAGTTAAAACACAAACGTGTTTGAAGACCGTTGAAGATGCTTTCAGCCTACCTCTGATGGAGACGGGACTGCGTGTTTACACGTGTGACAATGCACGAACACGACCAGAAGAGAGAAAGTAAAAATCCGGTTAAGTGATCCAAAGCGCTTCCAACAGGGGCTTAGCTTCGTCGCCATCGTTCGTGGCCCGAAGAAGCCGGACAGCTTGCAGCTTTAACAAATATTCGTTTTCCGCGCCTTCTCCAACACTATACATAACACGCATCGCTGTTTTTCTACAGTGAGTAGAGAAAACAGCTGTGTGAACAGAATATCATAATGCACATTACTGGCCACTAATAGGACGCGACGTAACTGCCTTGACAACCATTGAAGTAGCAACAGTATCGAGACCGGCAGATTCGGCATGGTGAAACCTGATTGGTTACAACGTGTCACGTGTCGTGTTTCTGAGCTTTCGGCTTTGTTGACGGCCGGTTTGCAATATAGTGTACTGTAGTGAAAACGAAAAAAAAAACCTCTTTTGTTACCACGTGAGGGCAGTATAAACTACTCCATAATAGCGTAAAAAGGGCTGCATCTGATCAATGATTAGTTCACATTAATGATTCAAATTATCCTGCAAGTAAATACAGTAGTGTTATTCCTATGTGTTACAGTAGTGTTGTGTATATACGTTTACATATTGTGCTGCTACACGGACAATGTGAGGACAACGGTGAGCGCACGAGTGAATGGATATTGTTAACGTGTTCTCTTTTATTCAATACACTTAATTAATGCATTACCGTCCATTCTGTTTAAAGAGAAAAACAATGTAACACAATGTGTTAACTAAAACTTTATGGAATCAAAGTAGAGACAATGTCTATTTAAGTAATATATATTTTGGTAAAAAATAAAATAAAATTAAAAAAAACTACAATGTTTAAATTACAAATTGTTATGAAAATTTAGGTAGATCTGACTGTCTACCATTCATGTGGGACAACATTTGTTCAGGGCAATGGCCTCTTTCAACAGAACAATGTACCCTGCCACACTGCACAAATGGTATGGGAAGGTTTGACAAACATTACAAATATAGTGGAACCTCGGTTTACAAACGCCTCCTTTACGAACTTTTCAGTTCACAAACTATATTTCCGCCCGAAAAATGCCTCAGTTGTCGTACTGCGCTCAGTTCATGAATCACATAAGCCGGCAACAACGGTCACGCATGCGCGTCAGTTGCTGTTTACCTTCCGCACTAAACTTCTCCGAATTCGGCTTGGTTGGTGGTGTTGTAAAATTATAGTTGTTTTTGTGAGTAATTTAATCATCGTGCAAG
Source organism: Chitala chitala (assembly GCA_025773905.1). Taxonomy (NCBI): domain Eukaryota; kingdom Metazoa; phylum Chordata; class Actinopteri; order Osteoglossiformes; family Notopteridae; genus Chitala; species Chitala chitala. Next base: position 33,741 of record JABJVR010000034.1, on the reverse strand, counting down.
CATTTAAATGTATAAAAAAACGCTGATTTTAAACAGGTAATGAAATACATTACATTCTTTGAAGAGAACTCTTTGATGGATTTAAACTGAACGAGTTTCACCCTATCAGTCATCACAGGGTTTAAAGTCATAGTACATTTGTTCACTGGTGTTGTATGACATGTAACAGGTCTGCAAAGTCCACATCCTTCACTGATTTGAGGTACTTGATGTGCTGGGAGCAGGTAACTATGGAGTAGTCCTGAAATGTATTGACCACAAGTACAAGGAGGTTGTGGCCATGAAAATCATTCATAGTGGGCAAAGGTGATTGTGATATTTTTTTACTCTTTTAGAAATTGCCAATATTTCTTGTGTGTTTCTGGATTAAGACTTCAGTCAAGCTCTCCCACTCTTTATGTGTAGCTACTACAAAGTGAGCCTCAATGGGCTGGACATATTTTAGCTGTAGTGAGATAGAGACTGCGACAATCAACATAAAGTAATTCATACGAAAGAGTGGTTTGAGTTCAGTAACCATGTCTGCGTCATGTTTGATCTCATGGGGTAAGCCCTGAAGAATTATTTTCCGCAGGATGGAGAAATAGAACCATGGCAAATGTAAGGGGGGGCGGCCCTGCTAGGACTCATTCCTGCTCAGCCACATCTCGTTCCCAGACAAGAGGCTCAGCCACTGAGGGAGCTAATTTAACAATTGTCCTGACACCCAGGGGTTATCTCTGACGCAAACAGAAAAAGGTCAAGCAGCATATTCTCATTTGGATGTTTTGATTGTGGTCTCCATGTAGTTTCCATTCATCACCTTATGAGCAACAAATGGAACCTCTCTGGAAGTATCTTGTCTAGAAGAATTTTAAAAAATTGGAATTTTGACTGAATGACATCATGTATTCATACTACAGTGGTAATGCAAGCGTCACAAACAGTATGAGCGAAGTCACTGAACAAAACTTGAATTCAGTCAGAATGAATTACAGTTATGCAGTTTGTTGGGTAATATTTGTCATTTTGAAATGTGCATCACTCTACTTGTGTTTAATATTACCGAAATATACATTAGAACAAGTAACAAGCGATTAGCCAATGATTCTTGTTCTTTGTGTTGTTTATGATCACATTGAAGGCAGCTTCAATAATTGTAAAACTGGCACAAAACATTCACATGTCACAAGCCACCCTGTTGTGGCTGAGTAGCTATAGCAACAGCACCATACTCCCCTCCTGTGAGTGGTGCCCTGAAGTTGCTTATAAGGGCAAATGAGAAAGCACTTCTGGCTTTCACACATTACAGCTCTGTTCACCTTTCTGCTCCAGTAAGCACCACTGTATGATTTCACCGACAAAGAATTAACTGACCTTACTTACTGCATCAATCGTCAGGCCATCAAAATATTAACTGTTTTCTGTACAATGAGTCCAGTCTGACTTTTCACCCTCTTACACCCCCACCCTACACACACACACAAACACATTTATTCATTTACACATTCATTTGTTCATCCATTCATTAATTTTCCATCCTATTATTAAGCTGTATATTAGAACCTATGGTACAATATAATGGGTTGGTGCCCCACCCTGGGTGTCCCCTGCCCTGTGCCTCCTGGGATGGGCTCCAGGCTTCCCGCGACCCTGAATTGGACAAGCGGTATAGAAGATGGATGGATGGAACACTATAAACAATACTACACTATAGATGTCCTTGTATTTCATTTACATAAATATAAACCGGTCAGTGGCAGGACACAAATCTTCAAAAACATAAAAAAACAAATAAAATTGACACATGAGGTGAATGTCATCAATATGCTTAAATATCAGTCACACAGACTGCTGTTATCTCTATGCGTTCAAGACTAGACCAGACCAGACCGGACCAATGCTTTCCGACAATATTGTCTAGACAACCGTGTGACTCACTCTGCCTTTTGTCAGAAAAAAAATGTCTATTGAGAAATAAAACCT
>JABJVR010000034.1:6315-31676 GCA_025773905.1 Chitala chitala | reverse complement strand
AGTGTCTTCTGAAATGCTATATGGTTTGGTATCATAAAACAATATATTTTTTTTTTTATTTATTTATTTTTCTTAATAGTACAGTGCATATATTATGTTGTTCTAGTATAAGTTTAGTTTTGCATTTTAAAACATGCTTAAAAGATTTCAATATATTTCATTGTTCATAATTTTTTTTTTTATGTATTATAAATTTAATTTAACCTTTAAAGTTAACACATTGAAATAACTTGCATGTATTTTTCTTTTGTGTTGTTTACTTATTGTGGTATAAATCATCATAAGTCACGGGTGCTGTTTTACACACACATATAAACTGGCATTATGTGCTGTGGGCCATTCTCATAGTATTGCATAGTACAGTATTTTAGTATTGGTTCTGCTGCTTGGTTAAAGAAGATCTGTATAAGGATGGGATATCGATAGTTTAATATAAAAACGATTTGTGAAAACACAGACTAAATCCTTGTTAATACCACATATTGAACAGTAGTAGTGGATATAGTGGGAAAAGATTCAACATGTAATAACGTCATGATCCTCTGTTAATCTGGATGATGTTCAAATAATGTACCTCCTGGGTTTTAAATTAATAAAAATCTTTTTTTTAGTAATTTACATAGTATATTTACTAATTTACTTTAATTTTTACCCATAATGGGGTCAGTTTCCATCTTACACAGTATTGTGTGGAAATTTCTTGTTTCACCTTTTTATTTCAGTATTTCTGCTCTGTTTTAAATAAATTTCATTAAAAAAGAGAACAGTTGCAGTTGAACTTACTTAATATTGGAACGCTGTGGAAGAAATTATATTTTTTGTGTTTTGTTTGTCAGTTGTTAAAATATACATTTACAGTGTTTTGACATTTTTACAGTGTTTCTATATTTTTAATTCTACAATTTTAATTTCAGTAGTTTTATTTTACATTGTGATAAATGTTTTATTGTAAACATTTTTAATGTGTGACCTTTATTCTTCAGGCGGCTACTGCTACTTCTGAAGACCTGACTTCTGAGATGAGGAGGATACTGTGAACATTTCCGATTTTCACCATCACGTACGGTATTTTAACAACCAATTGTTTTTTTTTTTTAAACAACCAGTTTTGCAAAACAATGAATAATGGCTTGATCAACCATCTATAATCCTGTTAATGATAAGTGAGTTCCCTTAAGAATCAAAATATGTATCTGGAAACTATTAATAAAAGAGAATGTAAAATAAAAATGTTTTGGATGAATATTGTTTTGGGAGTGATATTGAGGTTAATATAAATGATTAACATTTTAATATCATTACATTGGAACGCAGGCATAATGCTGTAATATAAAACACTTGATAGATGTTTCTTTTCCAGTTGTCTGTGTCTGATGACAGATGTTCTGTCCGTCACAGTGAGGGGTGGGTTTCAATCTTGCTCCTTATGGCCTCGGACCCTGATGAAGTTGAGGAGGTTGCGTGCTCAAGACTGGCGAGGCCACTCCACCTGCAGTACCTGGAGAGGTCTTTGAAGTTGGATGCCTTCCTAAGGCAGACAGCCACCATTTTTAACAGAGATGTATCCAGGTGAACCTAGGCTCTACTTGTAAAGTCAGTTGTGACGTGACAAGATTGTGTAAAACTTTACGTTTGCTTGCATTTTAATTTAGCTAATTTTGTCTTTCCAGTGATGATAGTGATGATGAACTAAATGCTGAACTTTCAAGTCCCCAAACATCTGTGTTGGGGGTGAACAAACAACCTTTGCTGGGTGGTGATGTAGGTGAGACTGGCTCAGGCAGACTGGTAGAAGCCAGGGCCCCCAATGGAGCTGTTCTGCAAGGTGACCAGGGGACGTTTATAGCTTGGAGTTTTAGTTTATCTCAGAAAATGTCCAGGAATGCAGTCTCATGTCAACGTAACTTATTTTTCTTTTTTTTTGCAGAAATAAGAGCTGATAAGGCAAATCTTTATAACTTCTCAAAACTGAAGAAAAGTAGAAAATGGCTGAAGGTATTTAATATCCCCATGCTTCTGTACTTCTGTGTACTTTTTAACAGCTGAGCCTATATCATAATTTCTTACTCCAAAGCACTTTTAATTATGTCATGCCGCCTTTGAAGATATCTGTAATTAGTACTGCAATCTGGTGATGTGTTTATGGCCTTTCTTCTGATTGGGGTGTTTTACTGCTGCACTGGCTGACAAATGATTCTGGACTAAGAAATGCATGAATGACTAGTGACTGCTCTATGCAGGGCATCTTGTTGAGCGATGACACCACAGACTCAGAGTCGGACTCGGATGACTCGGACTTCTCCCTATCCCGAGAGGAGCTGCAGGACATGCTACGACTGCATAGATTCACCAGACAGCAGCAGTGCAGATTCCATACTGACCGGGAGGTATATACTGAAACATGCTGAAACATCACGCTTTCTCAGTATGAATGGCAAACTATTCGGTAACCGTGGAACATTTTTACTTTGACTTTTCTTATTTTTAATATTTCAGTAAAGGTAACTAGAGATTACTACATTTTCAGAATTTTTTGGAGAATAGAAGCCTTTTATTGTCATTGAGTATATATGTATGTTGTTATATATGGATAGTCCCAATTTACAATGGAGATACATTCCGATGACTCCGTCATAACTTGAAAATATTGTAAGTTGAGACAAAATAAATACACGCTGTAATACAAAGACAACTGAACTCTGTTGATCCCTGGCGAGAGGGAGGCGTCTCACAAGGCGGGAGATGCGTACATCCCGGCAGCAGCCCACCGTATTGTACTGCATATGCTGCTGCATTTGCCTGCTGCGCAAAAAATGTTTTTACAATTTTGTCATATTGCTATTGTCATCGTAAGATTGAAAAATTGTAAGTGGAACCATCATAACTTGGGGATCATCTGCATAGTACAGTATACATATTACAAAGAAATTGGATCTCTACATTTAACCAATCCCAAGGAGTAGTAGTGGGCAGATATCACTTTATCCAGTGCCCAGGGAGCTAACACTGAGTGTCTTGGTGGCTGAGCCAGGATTTGAATCCGGGCGACTTGTACTGTCCAGCCGATGCTCTGCCCATTGACCTGCACTCAGTTGTGTCCTAAATATTGAAATGTGTATCTGTGGTTTCAGTTGCAGCAGTACCAGTATTACAGCACTGGACTCCTCTCCACCCATGACCCCTTCTATGAACAGCAGCGCCATTTAATGGGTCAAAAGAAAAAGAAAATTAAAGAAGATAAGAAATTAAAGGGTAAGTATTGATGAAACACTGAGACCGTTGATAAACCCTGAGAACATTTGTAGGACTCATCAGTTCTTTGTGTGTGTCCACAGCCAAATTAAAGAAAGTGAAGAAGAGGAAGAAGAGAGGTGAAGACTTCTCTGTCGAGGGACGTCCTTATGTCACCAAAATATTTGCCAAATTTTCCCACGATGCCCCGCTGCCTTTGTTAAAGAAGAAACATTTGACAACTGACCAGTTAATTGCTCGGCGCCGGAAGGTTTGGCTCACCATTGCAAAAAAGGAAAACCCTAAGGTACAAATACTGGCTAAATGACAGAGCTGATGCTGTTTGACTAGCGCTGTAATTATTTGTGGAGATACATGTAATGTAAAAATACTCTTTTATTTTCCCCCCAGGCATTTAAGCAGAAAGCCTCAGCTCGGAATTTTGTCCTGACTAATGCTAAAAAGGTAACAGTTTTATCACTAGGAATTTGTTAATGTGTACATTTGATATTTCAAAAAATCATCTTTGAGGTGAGAATTTAGATTGGGCAAATGGGTGTAATTTGTGAAAATTAAATGCAAATTTTCAATTATTTTTGTGTATCACTATACTAAGTATGCTGTAGACCTAAAACAGTGGCGATCCAATTTTTAAAGAACATTTTAAGTCAGTTTGTATTTTATATTTACATAATTTCATGTACACTTACTAATATTTCATGTCTGACAGTTAGAACCCACCATCGAAAAGGATATAACTATAATAATTACACGTTAATGACAGAACCTTTCAGTGGGACTTTATTAACATTGTAACCTTTAAAAATAAAGAATTGATGTGCTAAGTTAGTCACAGATCAATGGCTTTACCCAGCGCAAAGCTAAGACTGAAACATAACAGGAGAACTAGAACTATGAAGCTCATTTACAAGATATAGATGTGGACTTTCTCCTGCAGTAGGAATGTACTGATGTGACATCAGTGAAGACATTCACTGATAGAGAAAGTGACCTAGAGAGCTCATATCTGGTGTTCATCGCCAGTTGTGTATTTAACCTCTTTAGTTTGTGTTAGGCTAGAACTTTGATTAGTCTCGAGCTTCCAGTAATAAACCTGTGTTCCCAGTACAAGGAAACTGTCTTCTGTGTGTGTGCTTAATTCAGTCTCATGTTGGGAATTAATTTATGACATTCTGTGTGACTTTTTTTTTCCCCATTATCGTAATATACCAAGTACTTAGAAATTGAAAACTGAATAGAGACTGTTATGGACAATGCTACTCTGAAGGGTCTTTGTTGTCAGTGGTATTACATTGTTAGCGATAGAAATTGTATTAATAGCTTCCTGAGGGAAAATTCAGCAGCTTTAAATGGTCACTGGGTAAATGCAGTGGAAAAATATTATGAATACATTAGATTTTAATCTCTTGAGTCCCACTTTGTTTCTGTTGAGACTCTCTGATTACATTGTAAGTGCCATAATTCCATATATATGGAGCCACATTATACTGTGACTGCAGTGTACTTCTTTATAGTTAAATTTGGAATGAAAATACGAGCCTGTCCTGCCTGGGGTAGTCTTCTAGCCTTTTGCTGCTCTCCACTTACAGCATTATAAAGTTTAATGAACAAACATTAATGCTTTTGTGTGTATGTGTGGTGTGTGACCAGTTGGCACAGCAGTGCATGCGGGAGGTCCGCCGGGCCGCCATTCAGGCTCAGAAGAACTGTAAGGAGACACTGCCACGAGCGCGGCGTCTCACTAAGGAGATGCTGCTTTATTGGAAGAAGTATGACAAGGTAGAAAAGGAACACCGCAAACGTGCTGAGAAGGAAGCACTGGAGCAGCGCAAACTGGACGAGGAAATGAGGGAGGTGGGCACTTCAGCCTCCACTGTCGCCTTGTTTCACCTGCTCAGGACTGAGTTGGATGGTAGAAATAACTTTTAACGATAATGATGCGTGTTTTACATCCACTTGTTTGTGCACATTGTTTCACACACATTTTGAGTTACAGTGGCATAACATAGCTGACATATTACTGTTGTGATGGTTTACAAGTTGCAGACTTTGTTCCATTAAAATGTTTCAGGCTAAGAGGCAGCAGCGGAAGCTGAACTTTCTCATCACACAAACGGAACTGTACGCTCACTTCATGGGTGGGAAGCACAGGCCAGGGGCAGACGCAGTGCAGGAAGAAATTCTCAGGAAGCTCGAGGACAGCTCTATACAAAGGCAGATTGACATTGGGGGAGGAGTGATGGTGAACGTTGGCCAGGAGGACTACGGTGAGTTCAGTGTGGATTGCTTTCGCAGGCTCCTTAAAGAGAAAAAGTTAATATCTCAAAGTATTACCTATTATAAGCAGTTAGTACCTTGCTGTCTCTCCAGGTGTGTCATCAGGCTTTGTGACAGTACTCTCGGTTACAAATTTTGAGTTTTGATTAATGTTGATGTTGACTAATCTTCATTATACCCAAACTGTTGCAATTTTGTAAGCTATATGAAACTTTTATATTAATATATTATGATTGTTAATATCAACGTTCATTTTTCAGACAGTGACTACTACAAGTCCCAAGCACTAAGGAATGCAGAAGATGCTTACCAGATCCACCAAGCTAGAGTATGTACAATATCAAGTATAGCATTATGAAAGATGATAATCTGTCAGTTGAAATAGATAATCACATTTTGGGTGCTTTACTACTTCATTGAGAACTGGAAAGTTTTGTACTACAACCTGTACTTTTTTCCAATGATTTCTAGTCAGTACCAAAGGTTCTGGTTCCTGTTTCTAGAGGTATCTGTTCAGCTGTGGTATTTGCAGGACTCAAGAGGACTTTGGTGTGTGGCTTCTAAATGTTATTGTTGCTCTTTGGTTATGGTAATAACCTGGCTCACACACAGACAAAACTCAACTGCCATCTTGAGAAAGCACAATTACAAACTCAGAATGTTGTTTAGAACTGGTATAAGTACCAACTGCTGCACAGGATCTGGAGAAATGCCTCAAATTCAGTATGTTCTCCCAATTTATTCAGTTTTACTTGTAGCTAGCTAATTCGCTAGCTGTAATATTTATCTAGAGTATAGGTGTACCACTTGTCTTTGCGTTGTGTTTTTTGCACCTGCGTTCTGTGTCTAAAACCCAGTTTTCTCTTGCTGATGGCATTGTGCTGAGCACACACTGCTTGACCAAATGACTAATTACAACAAGGAACAACATTAGTCCGGGCAGTTTTTCTTTCATGTCAGATGGAAAACAAACAAGATTTAGAACCCCAACTACCTTTGTGCAGAAAGTTAATATTTTTGTTAGTTTTTTTTCTAAGTAGTGGAAAAGCCCTCTTTACACTGTTTTGGGTTTCTTTATAACAATTAATACTGGCTGTGAAGTGTATGTATTAGTTAGGAGTATTTAATTGCCCTTGGTTTTGCAAAGAGAACCTTTGTGTGATGTAATATAACTCTGTGTGGATGTGATGTACTTGTAATTGTCCTGTTGTTTGGATGTGCAATTTCTGTAGCTCTCTTTGCTCTCTCACTCTCCTGATGCACGGTGACAAACGGTCCTGTCTTCCACAGACGAGGCTGTTTGATGAGGAAGCCAAAGTGAGCCGCTTTGCCTCTCTGCGCGTGGCCACCGACTCGGGGTCAGGGTTTGGGGAGAGTTACAGCCTCTCTAACCCATCCATTCGGGCAGGGGAAGACATTCCCCAGCCTACAATCTTCAACGGCAAACTTAAGGGCTACCAGCTAAAAGGCATGAACTGGCTGGCTAACCTGTATGAACAGGTGAGTGTATGCCCCAGTGAAAACCTGTAAAGGTGGATATTTTAAATAGAGTAAATTTATTTTGTTTTCACTGATAAAAAACATTTTATGGACAATCTGGTCAATGGTATAGTCTGTTTGAATAAAGCTAAATTCATATTATTTTTAGATTAAATAATTTTCTGACTTTTCATTCACAGTAAAAATACAGAAGTATGTATTAGGGTTGGTTTATACTTGACGCAACACTGACAATGCATGCGTGTCCAGGAACAGAAGATGTGCAAACAGAAACAGTTATTCACTTAATGATAAGAAATTATGTTAAAGTTACTGAAAATTACAAAAGGAATAAGTATATATACATATGTACATGTATTGATTTAAGTACCAGAGTTTTTTTTAACTTTGCCCTCAATTCCAAATGATTAACTAAATATCGTTAATTATGAACTATAATGTAGTCTTGCAGGATAAGTAGTTAAGCAATTTGTGGTTTGATTGCTCTTTAATTGGTGATGGGCATTTTGGGTCAATAACAAGGAAAGGGAAGAAATCTGAATAGCTGGTCCACCCCTGCCTGTGTTTAGTGATATTTGTAATGTTTGAAATTAAAATCATCACTGCTTGAAAGTACTGGAGTCAAACCCAGGCGGAGAAAATGTCGGTGTTACCCACACCGGGTCAACTGACATCCTGCAGCCACAGTGTGTGGTATGCAAACCAGTTCCAGCTAATGACAGCATGTCACCACTGCTTATGGACAAAGCATGTCATATTAGCAACATAACCATCTGATTTTCTTAAATGGAAACTGGAATTTTGTAAAATTGTCATTATTGCTGGTCTGGAATAGTAATTTAATTTTCAAGTAAAAATTGCGTTAAACGTCCATGTTTTTTACTTTGCCAAAATGCATATTACTTTAACATTCTCATTAGATAATATTGCCTCCTGTACAATTACAGAACAATAATAATAATCATGCAGGGTACAGAATGGTGTGTGTTTGGGGGGAAAAGGTGTTGAGAAGCCCCAGTGCCCTGGATCTGTCCGAGGGGAGGCTTGTAGTGTCTCAGTTTGTCCAGTACAGAGATATACCTCAGGATACACACGGTTTCATGTCACAAGTGAGTATCCATACGCCCATGTGCAACAACATAATTCTTGATCCTTTCAGGGTATCAACGGCATTCTAGCAGATGAGATGGGATTGGGAAAGACAGTGCAGAGCATTGCCCTGCTGGCCCACTTGGCTGAGGTATGTATTCAGAGTGCTAATGGAATCTGTCCACACTGTCTGCCAGGATGAACATGTGTGGGAGATTGCATTGTGTTTTAGTGACTACAGTATTACTGACTATCGCAATGCAGAATAATGTGCAGAGTGGAGATGGATGATGGAATCGCTCTGCATGCTTCCTATGTGACTTCATATAAAGAAGAATACCAGCAAAAACTGTGATGAACCTGTATTTGATGTCATATTTTCAAAGGATTTTTTTTGTGTGTCGCCTTTGTCCTCTTTTGCATTCAGTCTGTTTTTCATCAGCACTTAAGCCACATCAGCAATTTTAAAAATTTTTTAAATTTTCTAATGCTGATTTATCAGGGGTGCGCACTGACAACTCGCTTTTGACAATATTATATAGAAATATTGATTAGTCCTTATCAAGTTTATTAAATTTTTATTTAGAAAAATGTAACTGAAATTTTTTATAATTTTTTTGTTATGCAATTAAGAAAATGGCATTTTTATGTGAAAAAAAATGCATTTCTGAATTGACACTCCCACTACTTTCAGAACTAGTAACACTAGCAATATAATGTAGCGTCTATAATGTGATCACAAAGGAAAACTCGGCCTGCAGTGTTTAATATTGTGTAAAGGTAAAGAAATGTATTGCTAAATACATGCAAGGCATCGTCAATGTCATGAAGAGACTAGATGCTAAAGGAAGTCCGAGCTGCAGAGTTACACATATAAAGGGGACACGCCCCTGTTATAGTGCCAGGCTTTTGAGATGTGAAAAAAAATCAGACCAGTATAAATCACTTCAGAATTTTTTCCACCTTTTTAATGTGACCAAATCTTTTAGAGGGAAAAATAAAATAATGTACAATAATGTGGCTGCCTAAGTGTACACACCGTTAAACTAATACTTTGTTGAAGCACCTTTTGATTTTATGGCAGCATTCAGTGTTACGGAGTCAGAGTCTGTCAGCATGGCACATCCTGCCATGGGAATCTTTGCCCACTCTTCCTTGCAAAAGCACTGCAAATCTGTCTGATTGTGTGGTCATCTCCTGTCCACAATCCTCTTCAGGTCACCCCACAGATTTTCAGTTGGATTCAGGTATGGGCTCTGACTGGGCTTATCGAATTTGGTTCTTATCGATTCTCAGTTCTGATTCTAATATGGTAAAAAACATCCAGAATGTTTAAATAGCAAAAAACAGCCTTTACTGTCATGAAATAGTTCAACTTTAACTTTTACAACAAAGGTTACTTAAAGCAGTTATGTTGTTTCCAAATTATGTTAAAACATAAACAGGGTGTTTCAAGATAAAAACAAATAAGCATAATATTTCTTTAACCTATATATCCACAAATAGACTAGGGCTAAAAAGTGTAGTAATTGCATGCTTGTAACAATAAAGTGAACCCTTCTTAAGAAAAGACATTTTAACTGGGGTGGCCGAGGTGGGACATAGAGCTTGTATAGGACACCTCTTATATAGTACATCCTATGGAACAGGAATTGCACATTGGCATAACTGGACTATGCTATATCAAATGGTAGTATGTATGTGTCTTCAGGTAGTCCAGAACTTTCCAAATGTAAAATTCTTCTTTACTACAGCTTGCAGGTGAAAACTCAATTTTCTTACATTTCCCTTACATTAATCTAAAAACGTCATCACTCATGCAGTGTTCAATGGTTCTAACTTGGAATTTGTTCTCAGTACCCTAAATAACACCTTGCGTTATGTAGAGCCAGTTTAGTTTATTATAAGTTTTTAAAGCTACCTTTATAAACACTACATTACTATGTAGACCATGAATGTTCAGTTGTATTTTATTTGGCTTTTACTTTCAAAGACAAGGTAATTGGAATCACGAGGGCAACCTGTTGAGATTAACGAGGATGTCTGAAAACCCACACGTTTTGAAAATAGGGTTACAATAAGAAAGCTAAAATTTTGTTTTCAGATATGTTTCTTGGAATTAGTAATGATACAAAGTAGATTTTGATGCACTTAAGGTGTAAAGTTTTAGGCAATTTTTCGTTCCTGATAGAGAATGTCTATGACAAGAATTTTTCATATTTATTTTCTTTTATTTCTTTAGCATTATACTGATACTGTACATTTAATTGAAAACAGTTTGGTTAACATTCATTTTTTAAATAGTTTAATGTTTGTGCTTTTTGGAATTCAAGGCAATACAACTCTAGTCTGGAGTACTGTGATTTTTTTTGGTACATTCGTGCAGAATATGTACGCTAGCATAGTTCCAGGATATATATATATATTTTTTGGAGTGTCAGAATTAGCATTCCTATATCTGCTTGTTTTGAATGACCAGGCTTCACTGGCTTCACTTTTTTATTTCTCTAGCTGTGCGTGATTGTTCTTTACTCTGTTTGTTCTGCTTCCCACAGCGGGACAACATCTGGGGTCCATTCCTGATTATATCACCGGCCTCCACACTCAACAACTGGCACCAAGAATTCAGCAGATTTGTTCCCAAATTCAAGGTAACTGTTACACAGAATGTCACTGGGCACAAATGATGGAATAAGTGTTCACTGTTTTTTTTTTTTATTTTTTTTTTTTGCATTTTATATACTTATTTGGAAACTGTGGATAGCATTTTTTTAAATGTCTGAAAATTGTAATTATTGTAATAAATCTTATTCTTCCCTTTTATATTAACTAAAAATGTTAGAATTTTAGTTGCTGCCAGATGTTCGCTGTAATTTTTTTTCTTGTTCTCTTCAGGTGCTACCGTACTGGGGCAATCCTCATGATCGGAAGGTGATCCGGAAGTTCTGGAGCCAGGTATGATTTAGTGGGGTGGAGTGGTGTGCTGGATTTGGCTTGGCCTCACTGATCATGCTTGGCATTCTCCTTTGTCTTGTGTGTGTTCCTGCATACAGAAAACCCTGTACACCCAAGATGCTCCCTTCCATGTGGTCATTACAAGCTACCAACTAGTGGTGCAGGACGTGAAGTACTTCCAGAGAGTTAAATGGCAGTACATGGTTCTAGATGAAGCACAGGCCCTGAAGAGTAGCACTAGGTAAAGTTATTCTTTCTAAATTAGTTTCTTGGATAGATGTGCTTTTTTTTTCTTGCTTTGCACCATTACATTAAATGGAACAAAAAACTAAATTCTCCAAAACCATCATTCTGCTGTCATTGTTAAACTTTGTGTAGGCAATTATATTTTTATATTTATATTTTTATATTATATTTTAGGCAATTATATTGTGCTGTTCCTGTTTCTAGTGTGCAGGACTTCACAGATCTTCTTAGACCTAGTAATAGTTAAGGGAAGAAGAACCTGTGGCATATGGTATTGGTGCCAAGGGTATGTTTAGCTAAGGACCTCAAGTACCATGGTGGTTAAAGACCATTGTTAAAGGTCTTTGTTAAAGGTTTGTGGTTTCAGTTATTGTGAGGATTCCTCCTGCTCTACTGATCTCAGTTCTCTGTCACCTCCATGCAGTGTGAGGTGGAAGATCCTTCTGCAGTTCCAGTGCAGGAACAGACTGCTGCTGACTGGAACTCCTATCCAAAACACCATGGCCGAGGTAGAGGGATGATCACTAGCATGTAGATATGATTCTGATGATTCTGGTCATAGGAGAAATGGTGAACTCCAGAATTATGGGTTTGTGCTGTGCTTTGTACATCCTTAAAGCTGTGAAACAGTCTAGAGCTAGACCTTTAAAATGCAAAGGTTTGAGTACAGATGCTGTCTATTGAAGGCTGTTGGCACACAAAGTACAGACACATGCTGAGCACAGCATTAAAACATTATATTCAGACTCACGGGATGGGATGCAATGTTAATAAATTTTATGCATTGGGATAGGTTTGCTTTAAACTTTAAAAAATATTTTTCTCAGCTCTGGGCACTTCTGCATTTCATCATGCCTACACTTTTTGACTCTCATGAAGAGTTCAATGAGTGGTTTTCCAAGGATATTGAGAGCCACGCTGAAAACAAGTCAGCCATCGATGAGAGTGAGTGAGAAGCGAGCACTCAGTTCTGTATTTCATTACTGAATCTAACTGTATTGAGTTGTGCTGTAATTACACCAGCAGAAAAGCTGCCAATCCCTTTTTAGTCCAGATAAGAGAGCATGGTTTTATTGACAGTGTTGTTTAAGGTTGAAGAAAGAAGTGATCAGTGTTACTTTTCAATTTTAGACTTCTGGGAGTTGTGAGCTCTTGTTCCATATATTTTTTTATTGCGTCACAAATTCTAGTATGAGTTTTAAAAGTAGACACATCCGATTTCATTCATTATTTTTCTCCCTCAGATCAACTGTCTCGACTGCACATGATCCTGAAGCCCTTCATGTTGCGCAGGATAAAGAAAGACGTGGAAAATGAGCTGTCTGATAAGGTACTTTCATTAACGATTATTTAGCTTAGCTTGCTGATGTTAAGAGAAACTAGCATGTCTCAGAGTTTATTTGGGTTTGTAAAATTGGCCTTATGTAAAGCGGTAGTAAACGTGTATGTGTTGGTTGCTGGCTACAGGATTATTACTTTTCATTGCCTGTCCTGCTCAGACAAGGACTAGAGATTCACCAGTTGGCTACAGACCAAAATCATCTGATTTTTCACAGTGGTTTGTAAAAGCTGATTTTGCAGTAATGACATTTCCAATGTACACCTTAAATAATTATGCAGGCAGTGAACTCGTTTATTAATCACCACAATAAAAAGTCAGTTGTTTAACACAGTATAGGCAGTCCTGAGTTAAGAATGTTCAACTTATGGACAGGCTGCCATAAAGCCTGTTATAATAAACATTTACAGTCCCTATCCCAAAAATGTTGGGACATTTTCTAAAATCTAAATAAAAACAAAATGCTTGATTTGATTTACAAATCCTTCTTGATATATATTCAGTAGAATACAGCACTGAGACAACATATTTAAAGTTGAAACTGATCAACTGTATTGCATTTTTTTTTTCTACACACTTGACTTAAAGACAGACTTTAGTTTGGGGACTATAACTAATGAAAATTAGAAGTGAAACAGAAATCAGAACCGGAGTACTAACTTAAAGAACAGATATAATTTCTAAGATAAATACTATTTAAACATACATACTGACTGTGGTATATGTGTAATAGCTCATGTATCTTTTTCTTGGTAACCGGTAAACCTTAATGGACATTTGCCTGGTCAACATGAAATAAACAAGAGAATGTGAACAAATAAAACTTCAGCAAAACACTAAATAGCAGTATATGGTGCATCTGATCCACAGTTGTTCAATGGGAATAAAATCTCTTGTGAAACACGAGACCTGTACATGATTGGTTAAGTACAGATTTAATTTATTTTAAAAATACGTATAAACAAAAGGTCTGGGCATTGGTGTTGGCTAATTCTTATGCCACAGAATTGACAGTCAGTGTTGGCCCTAAAACACCTTGGTTTTAACACATACTGTTAGGGTGCTGAAGGGGTTCTATCCAACATGGGATTCCTGGCCGAGCTCATCAGTCTGCTTCCTGCACTCATTCTCTTCGCAGATTGAAATCTTATCATACTGTCAGCTGACTGGGCGTCAGCGACTGCTCTACCAGGCACTGAAGAACAAGATCTCAATAGAGGATCTACTGCAGTCGTCGACAGGCACAGCTCAGCAGGCCCAGAGCACCACCAGCAGCCTTATGAACCTTGTCATGCAGTTCCGTAAGGTGGGGTTTTTCTTCTCCCAGAGTTTAAGTGGCATGGCATGGTGGGATATTTGTGAACCTAAACTCGGTCAAGTCAAGAATGATTGAAAATGACAATAGTTGAAGAAAATTTGAAGAAAAAACACTTAGCTGATTACTTAGGCACCAGTGACGTTACATTCAGTTCAGTTGTACGAATGGTACCACTCACAACAGCATTCCCCAAAGGCTTTTAACAGGAAAGTAGAAGAGAAAACACAACCATCTGAGCGGCATGCCTTATTAGAGTTGCTGATATCAAGTGTACCCTCATGGATGAGGCCTTTGCCCAAGGGGTCCTGCAAGCCTTCAGAGATGTACCTCTACATCTGGTACATGGGTGGTTTTCATATTAACATTTAGATAGTCCTACAATTTATTCTATATTTATAATGATAGCATGCCCAGGGGGTTTGGGGCAATTAGTTGACCTTGGACCCCCAGAGGTTTTTTTCTCCACGCTGTGGAGATTTTGATTGCTCTCCTCCGATGTCAACTGGCTTTAACTCAACTTATTCCATCAGTTGAGGTTCCATTTAATAACTTCATTTGTTCCTTTAAAGCATTTTGAGAGAATTTTTTACAAAAGGTGCTATATAAAAATAAATTGAATTGAATACAAATGCAGATATAAAGCTAGATAACATCAGAGAAGAGGAAGCAAAACTCCACATTATGGAAGGACAATAAACCTCAGTAAACCTTTGACGTTGACAGCCTACCCAAACATCCTGGGCATGTTACCACGTTAAAGTTACAAATAAGAATAAAGCACTATATTATTGTAAATGAGAGTGTGTGTGAATTCCATCTCTGGTCTAGATCTTTGTAGGCTGACAGGTCCATGGAGCCACACTGACACAGATCAGCAGCTCTAATGCAGCATGCAGCCTGCGTGTTGCCCATCCTGGAGAGCGGTGATGGCTCAGTACAGATGGGAACACAGTTACCAGCAAATACCTTTTCATACTGCAATAATAGACAGTTTTGATTCTGAACAGTTGTGTGATTTGGGAGATGTCATGTTACACACAGCCTTGGACAGTGCCGGTAATATGGTGAAGGTGGGACAGTAACCCATCTGAAATGTGAAATCACAGGACTGAGACCCGAACAGTGCTGTAAATTCGCATTTTGGCAGCTTTTTTAATGAGAGGGTACGTTTGTCTCCAGTTAGGATGAAGACCGTTCAGTTTATAGAAATCAGGCTATTCCTAAAAAGATCCCAGTTATGAACAGAGGCTAAGATTCTTCTCTAAAATCTTTAATCAGTGGATTAAGGGGGGGGGTCACCTACAATAACTGACATTATAGAGATTAGGTAGGGGCTTGAAAATTTGACATTTTGTTTCTACTTTCGTGCACATAGAACTGAAGCTTGTGTTTAATACTTAGGATTTTAGGACTTTATATAATTCATTTAAGTAGGAACTTCATTGCTGGTGACTCTTTCAACATTTGAATCATTGTAAGTAACTCTGGCCACATGTAGACATATTAAATGGCTGGTTTAAGGCTAGGAGCACTGCTGGGCACATTATCGCTTTGACCGATGCATTGCCGAGAGCAGAGAATCTGTTATTGACTAACTGTTGACTGATGTGCATGAGGTCTAGTCTTGGAGCTCAGGTATGTCTACAGCCAATTCTAAATTGTTCAAAGCACCCAAATGAGCAGAATCTGTAAATGCTTTGATCTGCATAATCTCCAGCAAGTCCTAACATACCTACCCAAAACACAAATCCAGTCTTCCAACTCTGAAAACACAAAAAAAATTCTTTAAATTCACTTTTAAAAATTCATTTAAAACTGATCACACGAGGATAGACTAGCACCATTTCTAAAGGTAAGTGTTTAACTTGGAACTTGTTGAACTGACAGTTCTCATGGTAATGATATAATACCACTTACAGTGTATATTAAGAGCGTGATTTATTTTGTGTTTTGGCAGGTCTGTAATCACCCAGATCTCTTTGAGCGTCAGGAGACACGTTCGCCCTTCCACATGTCCCTCAAGCCGTTTGTTTTGTCCAAGTTTCTCTACCGACATGGCTTAACTGCCTGTTCCACCCACTGGCGCAGCAGGTTAAATTAATCTCTTTTATTCACAATTACACTTCCTGTTTTGTTCCAATTACTGTCTATTCAGCTAAATTTGCCCCTTCAGACCCACTGATCCTTCCCCTGCATTCTCCATCTCCACCCATCTAGTGGAAGTGCTGTATTCATTGTCATCAAGCCTATTCAAATTAGGCACGTGTACAATTTTTTTAAAAACTTAAAAAAAAAATAAGGGTTAATTGGAAATTCAGTTTTAATAACCACCAATAAGTGGTTATTAAATTACAATATAAATGTTGAGGATCTCTCTTATGATCTGTGCAACTTATGACCATTTGCATGACAGTTAGAACGATAGATAACATATTAGAGATGGTATGTTGTTTATGGCTGATACGGATCATTGACCTTGTAGCATGACGATTGGTTGTTATGTTCTGGTGCTGTAATAAATTTATTATTGTATGTGGTTTTGCAGCTGGTTTCAGATATCATGCATTTTTTACTGTAAAAAATATCTCCTTTTAAATAACAATCAGAATTTTCAATATAATTAAAAATACAAACATAAAAATCAGGAATGCACAATTTAAACTGTGTTCAATTAAAAACTAATTATGTATTACTAATGCTGTAGGTTTGAGATTGCTTCCAAACTAACATAGAAACTCTTAGTTTGAATATAATGAATCCTTTTGGGTTATTTTAATGGTGCCTGTTAAAGGTGTTGTTGACATCTTGTAGTGACAAATGTCGTTATTTGTAGGCTCACCCAAGTGCTGCTTTCCCCGTTCTCCACCTACCACATCCAGCAGTCTCTGTTTCATAGGAAAGGTCGGTACAACAGTTGGCTCTCAATGCGTTGGCCTACGACTCAACCCCTGTTGACCACTTTAGTAAGGTTTCCATGTTTTTTTTCTTTAGGTGATGGTGAAGACAGCAGCTTCTCCTTTTTACGCTTCATAGATGTGTCTCCTGCAGAGATGTCCAACATAATGCTGCAGGGAACATTAGCCAGGTGGGTTATGAGAGGAGCGCCTTTTGTTGTACATGGTAGCATTTAGGTTTGGGCCTTGCTAACATTTCCATGGATCACCCGTCTCCTCTAGGTGGTTAGCCCTTTTACTGTCACTGAAGACCTTCAGTCGGCTCTACCATCAGCGCTTGTGGGCCTCTAAGGGGGAGAGAGGGAAATCCCTGTACCTCTCCCATAATGATCTGATGATATGGCTCAGCTGCCCTACATCCTTCCCCAGTGTTCAGAGCAGCCATGTTCTAAAGGTGAGTTTTAGATGTGTTTGCTGTAAGCCTTTACAATGTATATTTTAATGTTGGTGTGTTTATAATACACTTTTTGACAAAATATACATTACGTATTTTTAGAAAAAAGCATTTCTGTTGTATGAAGTGGAGTATAGGTTCTTAGGAAATGTCGATATGTCTTGGTTTCTTACTCTTCTTAATAACAGCACCTGTAGATCAGTAAGGTATTGCCTTTTTCTCTGTGGATTCTTGCTATAATTTTATTATATATGGATAAAGCTATACTCACTGTCACTATTCCTTTGAAGTGTTTTTGTTACATATGTTGCTATAGTAACAGGTGATAATTTTGCTGCAATCAGTTAATCTTATTCCCACAAACAGATGTCTTTAACAAAAGACACAGCAACAAAGAATCGGTAATCACGTTAATCATGCTTGTGTTTAAAATACATTTCAGCTAATTTATCTTGTGTTTTCCAGGATCTGGTGTTCACTGGTATGCGACCCTGGGTAGGCAGCCATGTGGACATTGCAGTATATGGAAGGGATGTGGATGCATCCACCCACAGGGCCTGCCAACCGACACAGTGGCCCAAGTTCCTGTTTGCTGCTACTCCCAGGGTAAGAGGCCAGCAGCCTGAGAAACTGTTAATTAGCACTATTATATATTTTATCATAATAGGCTCAATTTCTTTTTTTTCTTCTTCTTTTAATGGACTGGCTTGCAATGAGAATTGATAGCTGACACTATAATTACAATGTTTATATGTATGGGGCTCCAGACTGGGGAAATTACTTGTAGGAGGAAACCAGATGACTTTCTCTGAGTCAGTCAGTCTATCAGTCAGTCTATCAGTCATTCTATCAGTCAGTCAGCCAGTCGTTTAGCCAGTCAGTCGCACAAAAATGTGCATGCGTGTGCATGCACGTGCGCGCGCACACACGTGCGCACACACACACACACACACATACATTGCTGACCACAGTGGAATTTAAATGTATTTTTACATGACTAATGTATTTGTCTATTTTGTTTTATAACTATACAGTTTGTCAGTGACAGTTATATTTGGAAATGTGAAATTTCATAGCACAAATGATCTGAAAATTTTTCTTGAAATTTAACAGTCCAGTTATATTTTTGTGGCCATAAAAAGCTAACTCAGATTTGTCACTTAGGATAATTAATGACATTTTAAGTTAAATACACCGATATGTCAAAATTATCCTGTATATATCTTGTTGGTGATGACTTTTCTCGACTTTTGCTAAATCTTGCTGAAGTAGTTGTGGTACAGCCATATTCAGAACAGCCATGGTTATAGCCTGTCTGTGGCGGAAACTTTTTTGCTTTCTGTGTTTGTGGAACTGAGAGTTGTGTTATAAATACAATTAGTCGATTCAATTAATTTTCACATAGTGCTTTCACAAAAGAGTTATCCCAAGAGACTTTACAGGAGTGAGCGTACATACAATGCTGCTATATCTGCAAAAGGTGGCTAATTTGATTAATCAAAAATTTACATTATATTTTACAGAAAACGATTCCATTATTTATTTTGGATGTCCAATTATTTATCTGTTCTACGCTTTATTTGCAAAGAAAATTGAGGAACTATGTAAATTTTAATAAAAACTGGAAAAAGGGGGTGTTCTAAAAGTTTTGACTGGTAGTGTACATAAACAGGGGTAAAGTTAGATGATAAAATAGGTGAGGATCCTAAAACTTCACAGTGTGCAGAAAAAAAAAATTTGAGGTGCCAAGGTCGGCCGGCTGCCCAACCCCCATGGGTTATAACACAATAATAATAATAAATGTATGTTGAATTTGTAATGCACATGCAGGTCAATCTTCTTCCAAAGTCTGTGAGTGGTAGCAAGAAGAATGGTTCTGCACACAAAAGGGGAAGTATTTTAAAGAACATAATTTCAGCTGGTGTACTGGGGCAGAGTCGAACCTCAGTCTGTCCAGCTGCATGCAGACCCTTATCCGGGTGAGGCAGCTCGCAATGTGGTTTTGGAGCTTTAGGATGTGTTTGACTATAACTGAGTGTTATCAGCATAGCTGTCAGGCTAGAAAAGACAGACACTCATGTTGGATTTATTTGTGATTTAACAGAAATTATGAGTTTTATATCTGCAGGCTAGTAATCCAGTTATAAATGGTTTATTCCCCTTGATATGGTTATTCAAAAGTCACATAAATTACTTTACTCAATTGCTTTATATACGGGTTATCTTTATCCATTTACAGATGCTCCTTAAGATAAGACTGATCCCCAAGGGGAAACGTAGTCATTACAGCAGCTGCAACCTTACATCAGGAGAGCAGAAACAGGTGGCTGTACAATCTGCAATAAATACTCAATACCAGTGCAAGGAGAAGGGATGTGTTATGTACATGCAGGAGCAGACGGACAGTATACACACACGGCACTATAGTAAAGTGCGGATCCCACATATTTAGTCAATCTCAGTACCTGTGAATAGACAGCAGAATTATACAGAGAGATAGCTGTCGGCATGAATGACTTCCTCTAACGTTCTTTTTGCATTGGAGTTGAATAAGTCTCCGGTTAAAAGAGCTCTTCTGCCGATCCAGGATATTATGGCGAGGATGTGAGGGGTCATTCAGGTTGGCCCCCAATTTGTATAGAATCCTCCTTTCAGCTACCCCCTCCAAAGGCTCTAGTGTAACATCAATAACACATCCTGCCTTCTTTAAGATTCTGTTGAGTTTTTTCCTCTCCGTAGCCCTGGTGCTGCTACCCCAGCAGATGGCTGCAAAAAAATAGTGCACTCGCTATAACAGAATGGTAGAAGATGAACAGTAACTTAGGGGATGCATTGAACGATCTGAGCTTCCTCAGAGAAAAGAGTCTGCTCAACCTCTTCTTGTATACAGCCTCAGCGTGGCAATTCCAGTCAAGCCTCTTGTCCAAATGGGCACCCAGGAACCTGTAGCTGTCAACCACCTCAGCTTCCTCCCCTAGGATGTATACGGGGCTGACGTATACGTTTGGAGCACAGTATAAAACCTGGTGTCTCCATTTTTGGTTTTGCTGAAGGCCATATGCCTTCTAAAATCACAATGACTCCAGACACACTTTAAAAGGTTCTAGGTATGATTTTAGACAAAACTTCAAAGTGTTCTGAAGGGACCATCCATGAGTCCAAATTTAAATCCCCAGAGGTTTTTCTTCTCCACACTGTGGAGTTTTTGGTTCCTCTCCTCTAGTGTTGTCTGGCTTTATTTGTGTTTATTTGTATTGCTGTTATTCTGCAACATCTGAAATTTCTTCTGTAAAGCGATTTGAGACAGATAGTTGTAAAAAGCGCTATATAAAATATACTGAATTGATTGAAAACTTGTGGAGGAACCTACATGCCGCAAGTGGGAGAAAAAAGGTTGCTGCCTAAATAAGAAACCATGACATCATGGTAGTAGAACAATGGAAATGTTTCAGCTTGTTTGTATAGCTCAAAGAAAATATGCATTTATATACTCATGACTAACTGTGTAACTTTAATCTTACCTGTGTACACTTATACTGTATACTGCTTCCTATGGAATGCCTTGGGGTGATTCTGTTGCATAAAGGCTGTATATAAAAATAAATTGAATTGAATAATTCTGTCTAAACAATGATATAGAACTGGTCCCAGAGAAGTGGAAAAGTGGAGGAGGGGACTCCTTCTTGCGAAAGTGCTGAGACGATCCCTGCTCGATTTCCCAGGTGACTGCAGTTCCAGTGGAGCACTACTGTAGTGACCGCAGTGCAGAGTATGAGTGGCGGGTCACCAGAGCTGGGGGCAGTCTCGTTGCTAAACACTGCTTTCTGTATGGTGCCCCGGAGCTGGCTTCTTCCTGGTCCAATCGGCATCACACCTTTCTCCCAGAGCACCCTGGGGGAATCTTGGCACTCCAGCCAGCCCATGGATGGTCCTTCATCAGGATACCTGGTGCGTAGGCAGTATAACCATTCATAAGTATTGACTGTGCTACTAACTATACTAGCTTGTGCAAACATTAGGTTAAGTGAGCTGGATTATAATAGAGCCTGTTTGTGAACTGTAGTTTTTTCATTTGATCATCATTACACGTAAAGTACGTGTTTTCTGTAATTAAAAACTGAAGAGCAGGCTTCATGATCTGTCAGTGAAGAGGCTGTATGGGTCTGTGTTGAAACTGTGTTGAAACTCCCATGGGAGCATTGTGATCTTCACAATATTTCTACATTATAACCTTCCAACAGAGGTTAAATATTTAATTAATATTTAATATAATTTAAATGTTATTTAGTTTAATTAACATGTTCCTTCAACGATTCTTCAACTTTTTATCCATGTTACTTGACTATTAAGTTTACTACAGCAGCTGTGTAAATTTAATTTTCAACGAAAACCTTTTGCTGCACATTTTTTACATAAATATCTTTTTATTGGCCTTCCCCTGTGATTTTAAGTTTTTTGATATTTTATATATGTATGATTGCTCAATTTTTGTTCACTTTAAATTTTGTTTTCCTGTTTTAAAGCTTGAAAAGACTGTAGTCTTTATATATTAACACTTGAGTGAAGCTTGTTTATTTTTCTGGTTTATTTTATGATTTACTGTACAATAAGAGTGCCATCAGTGACAGTAAATACATACCGTGTTCCATTTCCAATCCTAACTTCAGTTTCTTCAAGAACCCAAGAATTGTGCTCCAGACAATCTATATTTATGTAGTTTTTCTAGTTTGTGTTGGTTATGAAGAATTTCTATACAGATGCCTAAATACAGTTGTTTCTTTGAACCTGAAGAGAGTACCTTGCAGTTAGCGTGTGGCTGTGTATACGAAAGCCCTAATCCAGCTGTCCCATTCCAGATAAGGAAGCACTGATCACAGACAGCGGCAAACTGCATGCCCTGGACCTGCTGCTGACCCAGCTAAAGGCCCAGGGCCACCGTGTTCTCATTTACTCACAGATGACCCGCATGATTGACCTGCTGGAGGTAAACAGCACAAACTGCATGCATATAAGGAGCATGTAAATATACAGATTTAAATCCAACTTTCCTAAGGAAAAGTCCTTCTTAGATTAATTAAATGCGAAGTAGATGTTCAGGAGTATAGCTAGAAATCCAAGCCCTCTGACAAAAGTTCACAATAGGCAGCCTGCAGTAAAATTATCATCTCTTATTTGTTGCATTTGTAGATCTACTGATTCATTCTAAACTTTGCCTTGAGATGCGATGCTCTGTTCAGAGACCTAGTGGCCTCTGCACATGATGTTAACTCTTAAAATGTTAAAAGGTAGAAAAGATGAAGGCTTTCACAAATTGGGGAGACAGCAAAACAGACTCATTTGCCTTCAACTGTCATGTATATTGTCACCAATTTTCATGTAAAGAAAACATTGAAATCTGAGGCATTTAAGGTCTGCCGAAAACACAAGAGGATGGACACAGCACACGTGCATACACACACTGCTGAAATACTCGTTGTTTTTACAGGTTGTTTAATCTGAGTTTATTGCAGATGAAGATTGGCTTCAGGCTAACAGGTTCAGAGATGCAAGCAGTACTGAAATGTACTATATAAACATGTTTAAAGCGACATTGTGGTCTGCTGTCACACAGACTACCCCCAAATAATGTGTGCAGTCAGTGAAGTATAATTTTATCAGTGTCAAAACAAAGCAAATACAAAACTGTACAAGACTTAAGGTTTCACAGTTTTGCACATTTTCCCTAAATGAATACAGTAAAAACACATTAAGATGAGCTTGATACGATGAGGGTGGGGCCTCTGGTTATTCACAACTGTCCTACTTCCACTCCCCACCCTAACTCTCCTCATGCAGCCTCCTTATCTCCCAGACTCTTCTTCTGGGTGATATGCAGTTCATGTTTTAGTTCTGCAGAGATTAAATTGCTGTCTTCACCAGACCTACATATGATTATTTATGTTGATGCTCTGAATTGAATAAAAATTTCACCAAAAATTACCAATTATGCACCATTGTGGCATTGGAAAATATATGGTACTTGCTTTTAGTAGAAGAAAAAAAATAGTGCATCCCTATTTGTACAGTCATTCCCTACATCATAGTACTTCAGTGCTGTAATGGTTAGTGTCTGAAACTGAGCACCTCTGTCTTGTTGACAGCAGACACAGACTGGGACTTGAAAACAGCCCTGGAGTTTTGAATCCCAATCCGAGGGGGCTGGATAAACCATTAACAAACCTTCTGAATATTGTTGTCCAGGGAACTCTGCAAACCATTTCTGTGGAACATAACAGACACATGCGCGCTTTAAACATATTGTGTATTTTATGATTAGTATGTGCGATGGCGGTTCACACTATAGGTGTGACAGAATGCCCAGGTTAGCCTATGGCTGACAGTACAGTTATGGCATTCAAAATTTAGAGTTTTGTCTTATCTCAGTCAGTGGGAGTAGCACACATCACAGTGCTTTGAAAAAGTTTGTACGTAAAGGCATATATACAGTTATAGGACAGCTACTCAAAGCAGCTGTGGAATCATGTAAAAAACGCCGTCATAGGTTATGAAGGTGTTTGCATGTAACAGAAGGTTTCACAATGTGCATGTTGGTTGCAGTAAGCAGCAAGGTTAACAAAGCTGACATATGAAAAAGGCTTTGTGTGTATGTTGTAGGAGTACATGGTGTACAAAAAGCACACCTACATGAGACTGGATGGCTCTTCAAAGATATCTGAGCGCAGGGACATGGTGGCTGACTTTCAGAGCCGGTGAGTACACAGGTGTCTATGGGACACATTTCAAACTCATTACTCCTTCTAGAAAATTAAAGCTAAACCACAAAATTGTTTAGATCGAAGTTTATTTTCAACATATGAAAAATCTTCATTTTTTTTTGTGCACTGTGAGATTGTAATGCAGAACCAGGAAAAGGTACTGTATCCACAGAATGGTGTGTAATACAGCTGTAAACTATACGGACCTTGCTTAAACCATGAAAACATCTGAACACTAGTACTTTCTCATTTGTTAGACTTTAGAAATTTGGCATTACACATTTGGCCATGTAGCTTTCTCATGGTGGCTGTTAAACTCAGTTGTCCATCAGACTGCCAGATAGTCATGCGTGATTCATAACTCCAAAGAACGTTCTGCATGTCTTCAGCAGGTGAAATGCGTGGTCTATTAGTTTCACATGGGTAACAGGAAACACCAGTCAGTTCACATGTTCCAGTGCTTTAGCTCACCTAAAAATATTGGATACAAAAGGTGTTTAGTGTTGTTTCGCACATCTAAATGTAAATGCTAGGCACTAAAAGCTGAACTTTTGTCTCATATTCATCTTTTCATCTCAACACAAAATGTCTTCATTGTGTAACAAAAACAAATCAATTGGCTATGTTGTTATTGTCAAGTTTTTCCTTCTGAGCCCGGACCACTAACGAGATCAGCGTAAATTCAAATAAAAAAAAATGGGGGAGGGGGTGTCAAGAGTGGGAAGACACACAACCAACTGAAATTTAGATTTGGATACAGATTTCAGTGAAAATGTTGTGACTGCTTCATTACATTATTTACTTACGCTCTAAATATGTGACGTTGGCTGCTACACTTCAATAAGCTACAATCATATTTATGAAAAGAAAGTTGAGAAATTTGATTAGGTTTTAATCATCTGATTTGGAAGCAGATGGAGGGCAAATAAATGGAACATTACTTTCAAAAACAGTTCACTTTTTAACTTGTCTCCTTAAGTTTGATTGTGGAAGTATGTATTACATTTTATTCACTTTAAGCTTTGTACTTAGTGCTAAATTACATTAAATTAAAAATAAAAATATGTGCTCTTTTTGAATTTTAAATGTGAAATAATGTGACATGGTTATTGTACTATTCTTGTGTGCAGAGACAGTCTATTCTGTACTATTCTTGGTTGGATTAGAAACAGCAATGATTTGTGTTAATAACAAATAATTATAACTAGGGATGTCCCGATACCACTTTTTTCCTGACTGAGTACAAGTACTTACATTTGAGTACTTGCCGATACCGAGTACT
>JABJVR010000033.1:6964602-7012190 GCA_025773905.1 Chitala chitala | reverse complement strand
CCCCCCCCCCCCCCCCCCCCCCCCCCCCCCCCCCCTCCAATCACCCCTGCCCCCCCCCCCGCCCCCCTCCCTCCCTTACTGGGGGGGCTGGGGGGGGGGGGGGGGTGAGTGTTATCTGTAGTCAGTACCAATGAAAAAACAATCAACCTAATGGTTGTGCATTAACTAAGTGCCAAATGCACAGATTTTATTCAGGGATCTCAAAAAATACACGGATCACAGTAATTAAATCAATCCTCTCAATCCACAGGAAGTGCATTCCGCCCCTCAACTTTACTCTTAAGTGCTGTGTGGCAGATAAATGACATAACACACACACTGACCAAAGGGGTTCCAAATCACTTTTTTTTTTAATATTACCCCCTGTCTCCAGGGTAGCTGAGCAAAGCATCTCTCAGTGAGCAAGCAGCATCTCTCTTGCCTGCATTAATTAAAGCAAAGCATGTGAAACCGGCGGTGAAGGTGCCAGCTCTGCCGCCCAAACCGATGGACACCGATTGCACAACCAGCCGGATCGACGCCACGGGAGACAGGTGGTGGGTCACCCTGTGTGTGTGAGTGTGCGTGTGTATGAGTGTGTGTGCTGTAATGAGGAGTGTGTGTGTGTGTGTGGGGGGGGGCTGCTCAGAATGGTATGAGAGAGGAAGAGTGGAAGAGACAGATCTGCTTGTCTCCATCTTTTCAAGCTTGAGCACAGAACAACAAAATATAATCTCTGCTATAAAACCTGAATTGTACTTCCAATACAAGGGGAAAATTTAGGATCAACATTCATCGACTCATATTCATTACCACATTTAGGATTTCCATCCATTTTCCATACTGCTTATCCTATGCAGGGTCACGAGGTAGCTTGGGGCCTTTCCCAGGGGGGTTGGGGCATAGAGTGGGGGACACCAACCCATTGGAGTACACAATTTCACATGCATGTGCACGCACACACACTGTGCAGTTTGCAGGCACCAATCAGCCTACAGTGCATGTATTGAAGCAAGCCCTCATTCACATACTGTAGAGGCGGGACTCAAACCCCCAATGTCCAAGGTGCAACAGTGCTAACCAATGAGCTCCCACACACCCCCATTTAATATATCACAATAAATCATGTACAGCGTTTCAAATTAGGGATAAAATTAACACATTCAATAAAAGTAGCAGGCCTGCAGCTCATGCTCAGGATGTGCCTTACATCCGCTTTGTTCTTACTGCTTCGGCCAAGCCTGATATGCACTTGCATGTGAGATGTATTCTTAATGTGCCGTTCTTTCTGTCTTCCTTTCTTCTGCTCTGGAGGTATTGACACTGAATGACTGTGTCAGGTGTCACGAGGCAGAGGATCTTGAGGTGAGGAAACCAAGCGCTGTGTGGTGGAGCTCCCCAGGAGAAGCAAGGCGGCTGCGGATCCCTTAAACACACGTGGGCCGTGTTCCTGCAGCTGTGCCTGAGAATCACAGCCTGTGAGTGTGATGAACTTGTGATTCCCTGGGGGCAGCTTGGCTGACCTTCTGGACTGGGGGAAGCGGTTGTTATGGCGACGAGATGCTGACCACAGGGTTGGGGCTGAGGAGGAATGGGGGGCGCGTTTTCGTTTGGAACGAGGAATGAAATATGAGTGGCAAACATTTGTACGGACAGATGCGGATTAATGTTCATCTTTTCTTCGAGCAGGAGATTAAACCTGATTTACTGCCTAACAGGTTTTTGGGTTTTGCGTTTTTGATTACAGGGAGAGAGGCAGCAGCCCATGCACTCCCCCCTTCCCTGAAAGGATACAGAAGGACCATACAACAGCATCATAACCAAGGAGGTCTCCTGAAACTCAACTGGAAGTTTAGGCATGTCAGTAAAGTAGAAGCTTGGCAGGAAAAGGGGGGGAATATGGGGGTGGAGACAGGGCATCTGCACTTGATACCAAACATTTAATACAAGGACAAAAAAAAAAAAAAAAAACGAACAAAGTCACCATCTGCTCCATGTTCAGTCCTGTTTAGTGTATGTTCCCTAGCGCCAATGACACTCCCCCTGTGCTGAAGAGCAGAAAGAGAAGGAGAGAGGAGGAGAGGGGAGGACAGACAGAAACAGAGGGTAACAGAGGGAGAAAAAAAGGGGGGGGGAAACAGAGCAAAGGAATGGGCGAAAGAGAGGGAAAAGAGTGGGAACAGGAGAACGAGAGGTGGGATATCAAGGGAAGGAACAGGAGGAACTGCCCCCTCAGGTTATGTTGTACTGTATGGAGAATTTTGTCACCTTGGAGACAGAAGCACGGGCAGAACATGAGGTCCCACAGTCCCCTCTCTGGTGTCAACAGCAGCGGTATGCATCATGCACATACTGCATATATTACATTTTAAAAAACACATGCTTCCAAAAATACAAAAATTATTCATGTGTATGAGTGTGCATTTGACGACATCTGTTTTTCACATTTAAACATAAATGGGTAAAGAGACACCTCGAAAAATCAATTGGCGGAGGAAAGGACAGCATTTCACGTGCAGTTTTAAGAGTATCTTTCCATCCCCGGCGTTAATGAAAAGCCTGCCGTCGGGCGTCTTATTCGGATCTCACTGGAGTGTTTAAAGCTTTAAGAGATTACAGCTGTAGTGAGTATGTTAACAGTATCGTCCATCGCGCCTGTCAAAAGAGCTCTGTATTGACAGATTTGTCATTTGCTTGGCGCTGCTGTAATTGCGTTATCTTTGTCTGTATGAAAATAACTGTCACAAACAGATTAAACAAAGGACAAGCTAAAGTAAATGACAGTACCTGCTGAGCATATGCAAGTTTGCGTGGCCTCTGAATTTCAGCACCAATAACAAAAGACACCCACAACCTATAGTTTGACCCCCCCCCCGATGCACACATACATCCCCCACAAGCACACGTTGAGGTTATGATTAAATTCACCATTGCTGATGATCCCTGTTTAAATCTTAGCAATTTTCATTTTACAGGGATTTAATATGGATCATCGTTTGCACAGAGTGCCCCGCTGCTTAATCTAGAACAATCTCCCCCAATGAATTGGAACTGGCAAACATCTGATGGCTAAGCCAGCAGAGATGAGCCACTGTCCCTGGCATATTAAGCCCACTGCACCTTGAGGACAGGAAAACAGCTGTTGCTATTAGAGTTACTGCTGGTAATCTGAAACCCTGACCCGATATTTACAGTAATCACAGACTTGTTAAAAACGAAGACATTTTTTGAGTGCAGAGGGGTTCTCTCATCACACAGACGTTCATGTTGGGACTCGAGTGCCATCCAGCAGCCTTGGCAGGACCCAGAAAGGGCACGCTGACCTCCGCTTATCTCAGGCAGACTGTCGGAGCTGGATGCCACTTTCTCAGCCCTGTGTTCCAAAATGGGTCAAACTAAAAACACTGAAAGATAATGTGTAATTAATAAACATGTACAGAAATTGGGAAAATTTAAGTGGCTCTTCAAACTGATTTTTAGTACAGAGTCAGTAACACAAAAAAAAAAATTTGCAAGTTTCTTGGAATTGGTGTCACTCGTCAGGCGCAGAGCCACAGCACAGCACAGTTGTCTTGCTTCTGCAGGGTGTCGTTTGCGCTGTCCTGGATTAGTCCATTACATTAAACTGCAGGCATTTTGGCAGGAGCCAGAAAATCCCTCTTCTTAGGCTAATGTAAATAATGATTGTGATGGGAGAAGGATGTGCAGAGGGTGACTGAGAGGGCCCAATCCACAGCTTAACTACCTCGGCCTCAATGCCTGCCCAGTCTCCATGACAATCTGACATGCGATCTGCTACCTCCACTCATGCAGGATATCACAAGCTAATGACCTCCTGACCTCTGTGTTAATATTAATACAAAAAAAGAAACGCTACACAGAAATACGGCGTAGCTTGTCAATGTGCTCATTGCTTTTCACAAGTGAATTGTCTATCTGATGGCTCTCAAACGTAATTCTGAGAGTCCATCAGTAGAGAATCTTATCCATTCCACAGTGTAAAAAGTATTTCAACACTTTCAACCCTATGACCATCAGTGTGGGAATTTTCAAGCCAATTTGCAGAAAACAATTAACTGAAACAACAAGACTAGGTATAAAAAAACTGCTTTTCTGTCCTGTAATTTTTTCATTTTTTTATCTGGACAATCCATGAATCATCTGTGAAGTTTTATGAAATTCTGATGCCATTTGTTACACTGATTGTTTTACACGGAGGCTGCTGGCTAGGCGACACACACTGTTACACACGTGCAGAATGCTTCAGAACCCAAGAGGATGTAAATTGGACAGAATGCATTAGGATCTTCTTTGGTGAACCTGGTTAGGAAATCCACTACAAAAACTGGCTTCGAGTCTTCCACACGGTTAGCAGTACTGAATGGCAGGGAATCAGTGAAACCAGAATAAATGACAATGTACATCCGGTGGCACAGACTTACGTTCAGGAGAGGACGGTGCTCACAGTTCTGTTGCCGTGTAAGCTGTGACACTGGTGGAATCCGGGCGGGCTGCTGGTTCCTATAAAAAGCCAAAGATTGTCCCTGGTACATCACATTCATATCAACTCCCCCACCTCAAACACTGAAGTCTGACATTCCTGACAAGTACACCACATTGAACACTTACATAATCCCTATTAGTCATAGCACTTCCTGCATCACAATTCTCATAATTGAATTATTGAGTTACAATATAATTCATTTCAATTTATTTTTACATAGCACTTTTCCCAAAGTGACTGCCCCAAAACTCTAAGATCATGTTTAATGTTGATAAAATTAACAACTGTTATTGGTATTAATGCCACAATGAAGTAAAATCAGTAACAACAATATTGCCAGTGTCAGTGGCTCAGCACAGGGAATGGTGGTAACCCATTTTGCTGATCTCGTTATTAATCTGCCCCCCCCCCCAGAAACACAGATGCCTCCTGTCCATACATTGGGTATTGGGCAGCATTAGTTGAGATGGAAGTTACATCTAACTGATTTTCAATGACATGATTTATTGTTCTGTTACACAGAATTGCTCCCCCACCCATTCATGCTCCCTGAAAACTGTGATCCACAGCACAGACGTGACTACTGGTTCACCTTCTGCAAACACGATTCAATCGCACAATGTACTTCCACAAATCCTCTTACTCAGTCATATTACATATCTCAAAAGCAAAAGAGCTCACTTGGAACAATCAACCAGTTTGCTCTGTGGGATTAAACGATCCCATTGTTATGATTAAAGTGGCAACTGAGCTCAAGAATCGTCCAAATCCCATGTTCACAAGCTGGGTGGGGAGGAGCAGTAGGAGGAGCTGAGGTGATAATACAAATGTACTGTATGTTGTCTTCTCACAGGGATTGCGTATTGTTTCATATTTTTGAATGACTACTGGCTAAGCTGATTGGTCCTTTGATATTAGGTGACAGCCAATGAAATCGTTTTGGCTCTTGTGTCAAGTATTCAGGGGAAGGCAAAAATCATGGAAATGGAAAGCTAACATTCAAGTTTAGCAGTACGTCAGTTAAAATGGAAAGACCTTGTCCTAAACTTAAAAATAAGTGATTGAATTCGATACATTTTTACATTCTGACATTTGAGCACATCATGTTTAAAACAGAATGTGTGAGGCTACACTACAGCAACTTTTCAGCTGCAGGTAAAGGTTTGTGTGTGTGTGTAGTTGTTTCTGTGTTTCTGTGTATGTGTGGTTGTCTGTATGTGTGTGTGAGCGTAGAGGGGCAGGGTTGGGAACGACGCCAAAAGGAGGGTGCAGGTGGAGCATGGCACGTGCGTGGCGGACTATCCCCACCCTGCTGTCGCTCTGCTGCACTTCCTCTG
Source organism: Chitala chitala (assembly GCA_025773905.1). Taxonomy (NCBI): domain Eukaryota; kingdom Metazoa; phylum Chordata; class Actinopteri; order Osteoglossiformes; family Notopteridae; genus Chitala; species Chitala chitala. The sequence goes on along the minus strand of JABJVR010000033.1, from coordinate 7,006,370 downwards.
ATAATCCCTTGCCCAGGAGGAGTGTGTGGGCCACCTGGCCAAAGTGCACCTGAGCAGAGGCTTGTGGACCCTGCCTGTTCTCACAAACACTGGTCTGAAGCAGGAAGAGGAGGAGGAGGAGGAGGAGAAGGTGGCTTTTGGAAAGTACGTTTGCTAAACCCGCCTATGTACACGATGTTGGCACCACTCCTCTCGCTGTGGCCTTATTACATGTTATTATAGCCACATGAGTCGTCATTCACCATGCCACGTTCTCACACAAACACAGAGCGTACACTCTGCCATCCCAGGTGTCTGTCCTTGTAATCATGCACATGTCCTTACTTGGAAAAGTGACAGGGGCCAGTAGGATTAGGCGTGAAAGAAATCCAAAACTAGCGTCATTCTGGGCATTTCTGCCTGAAAGACTGATGAAAATGTGTCATGGCTCTGCGATGAGAGCCACCCTCAGAATATACCTCTTCCTCCGTTTCAACCAGCACAGCGATGCACTCATCCTCTTCCTCAGCCATCTTGAGGGGGAGGCCTGCGTTTACTCTGTGTGTTTGCATGTCATTCAGAGGAGCAGAATTCCTCATGCGCTTTAACTATGGTTACATGCATCTGAGTGACATGGAATGTTCAGTTCTACAACAGGAGCATACTGCCAGCTATGCTTGATTTTAGAATTTATGAGTCAGTTAAAACCCAACAGCACCCCGCCACCACTGCCATCAGGGATTTGAACCAATTTCCAAATTTAAAAATGAAAACAGACAATTATATAAGAGACAAGAATCAAGATTTGTTTGGAAAAAGTACACCATATTTCAAAGTAATATACGTCTGCAGATACATAAGTAATAGCGTTTTTATTCTCTATTTAATTGTAAAAAATGTTTTACAAGCCAAACCCACATTACAGAGGGATTATCCCAAATGCAAACATTAGTTTTTGTAGTAGGAGCACCACGCTAGTGAGCCCTTTCTTCTATGATCTCCTTCAGCAAGAATGGGACATGAACAGCCGCAACTTCAATGAGATGTCCGCTGGAGCAAATTCATTTTTCATATTAGACAATTTCAAAAGAATTATCCCTCAAACGATGGACTAAATCCATTAATTCTTTTAAATCTTGAGAAGCTGCTGATAGCACTTGATGTGTGTGCTTGTATTAATGGCATCAACAAGTCAGTGGAAATCATCTAAGTGGTTCTTACTGAGATGATTAAAATGAACTCTGGCCTACAGCACCCCTAACAAGTGGGGTGGGTGGTGGGGCAGGGGTTGTCACTTCCTCACTCCAAGACTAAATCTGATAGAAGCAATTCCACTTAATGGATTAGAAACCATTTAGCCTGATTCTTCTTAGAAGAGACCCTTATTTGAAATGGCCCCTTAACTTAATGTACTGGGAAAAGATGGAGAAGACAGAGGAGGAGGAGATCAGCAACACTGGAATGATGCTGTTTGTAATGGAAACTATAAAAAAAAAACATTTTACATGAGGACAGTAACGGATCAGCGGCAACACCCCAATGATCTGTTTAAAGGAACCAGGTACCTTTGTTTGTACCTGGAAATAGTGTCAGGTTATGTACCACATTTCCCTTTAGCTCCACAGAGAGGAACCAATCAGGACCCCAGTTTGAGCGGGGATTCCTAATGAATGAGCTCTTACTTTGTGTTCTTATGGACATAATGAACTGTTACAGTGAGCTCTGACTGTGAACTTTTTTATGGATATAATAAACTCTTACTCTGAAATCAACAAGGTTATGATGAATTATTACTTTAAGATGAAAATGTACACAATGAATTATCACTCTGAGCTTGTATTGTTAGCTGTTATGGACTGGTTGAACTCATACTGTGAACTCTTTATGGACATAGTGAACTTTTACTCTGAGCTCAATATAGTAATTTATTACTCTAAGATAAATACGTCATACACACAATGAATATTACCCTGAGCTCTTATTGTAAAATTCACATGCCCAGGTTCAGGTTCAGATGACATGACAGTTCATGGCAGTGTGGGGTGAACCCATGTGCGCACACACTGGTAAAATGGTGTGATTAGGATATAGGTGCGAAAGTGATGCTCAGACGCACATTAGACACCAGAGTGATTATCACTCCACTTTGTTAAGCACAGTGCACCAGACGTGACAAGAAGCTGCCTCGTCATAAAACGTTTTTGAGGTTATTATTAAAAATTGGCACAGCAATCCCCCATATCTCTGTGCCCCCATCACCCATCTCAGAACGCACATGTCTGCACAGGCCTGAAAGAATACCCCATCTGTGTGAACAGACAAGCGGATGCCTTTTCCCAAAACACACTTTCTTTACCCAAATCCCAGGCAATATACTACCTGTGACATTTCTGTCACATTTTGGTTGTGAAGTAAGTCAACAGAGAGAAAAGAAGCACAGATACTTTCAGTCTGACAGTATGACAAGCTCCCCCCCCCCCCCCACACACACACACGCACACTTTTCACCGCTAAAGGTTTTGAACATTGAAGCTGTGTGGTAAGATGATTATTTCAATGGGATAAAACAGCTCTGAAGGTCTTTAGTAATCCACTGTAGAGGGATATACAGTGTTTCAGAGTGTAACTGAAAGCTTATCCCCCCCCCACCCCTGCCAATCACTTCAATCTTAGTCAGGGTCTCTGATGAAAGCACATTTAAAATAAACACTCTGTAAGTTTAAACAGCCCAGGCACATACCAGCCAAGGGTAATTTGTGTAATTTCAGTTATTATCCTCATCAATATAATATATGTTAAAAATCCATCCTGTAGAAAGAGAATGGCTTCTGTTATCATTATCAGCCTTTCTGTACATGGGTTGTTTTATGCATGGATTATATAATGCCTCACAGATAGGGAGTTAGATGTGATTTTTCTTAGACAACAGCCTTGCATTCAGACCTTTTAGGTATGTGTGATTTGGCATCATCTCCTGATTCACCTCTTACTGTACCCAAATGCATGTTGTCAGTGCACTGTACTAATTAATATGCAACAAGTCTTTGTAACTTTGGTTTTTCAAAACATCGGTCCATTGTTGCTGCACAACCTTAAAAGAGGCTAACTAAACTCTTAAACATCACCTGTCATCTTTTTCCATGCTGTCAACAGCAGCATAACCAATGAGATCCAAGACAATACTTCACATTTTTAGAGCATCAGTTGTCATGACAATGAATTGTATCACAATGGAGGCTCCAGGTTATTTTTAATAACACAATTTTACCACATTCTGATAGCAGATTTCTTTTCCCCCAAACCGCTTATTTAGTACAATGTCATGCCAAAGTCCGTGGGAGTGCTCGCAGGGCATAATGTAGAATGCACTGTGAAGAGGGCCCTGTCCAACACAGAGCACGCACACACACGCATATGCAGATGCACACAGCCATTGCACAGGTGCACACACGTACGCGCACACACAGTACGGCCAGTATAATATATAGTTGCATAATATTATGAGAGCATGAAACAGTGTAAACAATTATTAGTAATTTATTTTGACAATAGCAATTTATATTTATTTGTCTTGTTCCTTCTAAATACTTACATTAATGAGTTGTAATGACACAATATAAATAAGTAATATTTTACATATTAATTCCCATATATCTCATTTGAGTGAGAAATATGAAACATCAGGTAAAATAGTATTCACTTAAGATTTTCACATCCATAAAATGTGCGGTAAAGTAGTTCTCATTTTAGTTTTTCCACATTCTTTTCAAATACTACAAAATATATGGCACTAAGTGTGTGGAGATACTTGCTGTAGTTTCATTTGAACATATTTTGAATAAGAGCAAAAGTATTACAATAATTTACATTTCCTTTATCAGACTTCCTCTTTACTTCCAGCTACATGTCATTGTATTACATGACAAATAAGTAACGTAATTTGTTCTTTATTGTTATGGAATTTTCCCCTGTAATTCGAATTGTATTGTAATGTGTTCATAATACTGATATTTAGCACTGGCTGAAAAAAGGGGGGAGGGGGGGTTTACAATAACGCTTCATCCTTAAATCTGTCAAGCTGCATCGATATATATTAATTTCTTTAGTAAAATGTCAATTTGGTGCAATGAGATATACACTCTACTGACAGAGGACAAAATGTTTAATCAACTACCGAAATCTAATACGTTAAGCATCAATTCACTAAACTGAATGAAAATTATTAATAAATATTTAAAAGATTTCTGTTACGCAAAAGTACAAATGGTGTAGCTGTCTAATTGGACCAGAACCTTAATATCTGAAAAAAGTGTGAAAATTTTTAGAGGGACTGGTGAGAGATGTACAGTTTGATGAACAAAATATTCAAAGTGATCAGATAAAAATAAAGTCGAGTGAAAAATAAGTGGTCAAAGACTATCTGACAAATGGTAAATGCTGAAACAAAAACACTGCCAAGAACATCACACTTAAGCAACACTTAAAGCAGAATCTAAAAATCTAACAATCAGGCGTTACTGATCTAGAGCTCAGCAAACATGACACATGGCCATAACGCTGAGAAGAATCTGTAGACGTCACAGAGATTAAAGTCAACTTTGTGCACACACGGCGGTAGGAAAAGCTTTGTTACAGTGTAAAATGTTCCTTCAGACAGTGATTCTCGCATTAAAATGTCACCGTTAAGAACGTTATTTATATTGTAATGAAGCCGCTTAATGAAATCAGTGTCCTTGAAAGTTCTTCATCAGTTCTCAACCTCTCTGTCTTCCAGTCTGTCAGCCAGTCCACGTGCCAGCGCTATATTAATTAAACACAGCGTTTCCTGAAGTACTTAAGCGAAGCACTATTATTGATAATGAGCAGGTTTAAAAGAGTCACATCCCTCCAAAATTACTTTTTAAACAAGCCTTATTAAGCAGAAAATTAGACCCAAATCAGCCTACGAGGTTCTCATTAAAAGCCACTGATCCTTGGCTGCGTGCATGTTCTAACGATTTTAATTAGGAAAGCGCAAGTGTATCTGCTGTGATAAATGCTATTAATCTTTCCTTTCATTTGTTGCCGAGCTTCAGCTCAGCCTCTGCCTCTCTGTAGCAGAGGCCCAGATCCCGCCTGTCTTCTTTCCCTGTCCAGCAACATGCCCTCTATCTTCGGCGAAACCGCCGAAAGTCATCAGCGTGAAATAAAATAACGATCGAGTGAAAACGTTTGATTGCAGTTTCTTCCACGTGTTCGTAACATTGTTCTAGGAAAACGGTATCGCTATACTAAAGGGAAAATTGCATCGCAGTTTAAAATGTCACGTAATTTTTCACTCGACGAGTTTTGTACACAGACAAAAAGGAGAAACTACTTATTTGTACAGCGGACCGCTAGAGGATATTTCCGGCTCTGCATGTTGTCAATCATGATCACCTTCTAAGAAACCTCTGTAGGCTTATGTAATACTCTTAAACTCCGTCCATTAAGATTCTTTTAATATACAAAGGTAAAATTAAGAGCTGTACCAAGCTGCTGTAATGGGGTAGTTTTCCCAATGTTCAAAACCACACAGCCAAACCCTGCACAAAGTTAGCAGACAAGAAAATTAACCTGTTGAGCTAAAGACAGGAGTCTCCCAGGCAAGTAATTAATTTAACTCTTATGTGGTCAACCTGGAGTTTCTATTGTTGTGGATCGACGTACCTCCAATACATCCCATCATGTTGGTAAAGTCTGGCTAGACTTTCTTCTGAACTTAACAGTACTCTGGACTGAGTCTGACCACAGAGTGGGCATTCCTGGGAAACAAACTTCCTCATTACTTCCAAAATATATATGATTCATGATTTTGACGGTAATGGTAAAACCTCTGGAAAGTAAATTAAAAATTAAATGGATCTTGAGAACTAAAACAAAGTTGGATAGCAGTTACCAGTTGAAACTTAAATTGTGAAGTGTTTTTATCTGTGTCAGTGAATGGAACTGTGTTTATGCTTTAGGATAGGTGGCATGTCCACGTGTGGAAGGGGTGCCAGGGGTGAAGAGCACTGCCTGATCATGAGGTTAGTGTTAATCAGCAGCGGAACCATGTGGGAACCCCAAACCATGTCTTGATGTACCTGCTATCCTGTTACCTCTCATGGAAACATGTGGGTCTTCTGTATACCTTGCACCCCCCGTCCCCAACAAACTCCATGGGGATCTCAGCCATGTACACAACAATACGACTCAAAGGTGTGGAGAGAACACACCTGTGCACTTGCATGCTCCTGAAAGTCCTCTCTTTGAACTCCTGTGGAGAAGTTCTTATGTCAGACTTTCAGGTGACAACTTAGAGAATGGTTCCTGCAGAATTCAGTCCCACAAGACATTAGTTAGTCAAACAAGCTAGATTTTTATTACATGGTATGTCACATCCAGGGCTATTAGCTCACTAAGTATAAGTATGAGAAAAACAAAGAGGGCAGAGATGACAAGAAAACCTCCATCGTTTCTGTTTGCATTTATCTGTTGACTGATACCAGGCAGAGGAGCACACACTGAGATCTGGGTGCAAATACATCTTCATTTATTCCCATGTGTTTATGAGCCACGATTATGATTTGCCCTGCCTTCCTGTCGGCTGCCTCTCCGCATGGAGGATTATTGATAGCCTACTACATCGCTTTTGGCATTAATTAACGAGCAGCTCCACCATGCCGTTCAGAGCAGGTTTCCCATTAGCCCGTGAAGAGGGCAGTGTGTGTCAGCGCTGAGGTCGGGATGTCCCTGTCCAATGGGTGTGCAGCATTTTTTTTTTTTGTCTGCCTTTATTTGGCTCCACCTCATTGGTCGGAAAAGTTCCCTACCAGTTTGTGTCTGAGGGACCATTACAGAGATTAAGGTTTATCTGGGTAATGACTGCCCGGTTTGTCATCTTTGATACTCTATCAAGCTGAGAGATGGGCAGGTTGAGATGCTGCCTGTTCCAAACGAATGTAATTTGACCTTTTTTTTTTCGCACTTGAATGCGCTCAAAGCTTCCTTTGCAATACAGTTTGTGTGTGTCTGTGTGTGTCAGTTTGTGGGTGTGTGTTTATTTTTCACAGCCCTAGCTTCTGATTCAACCCACAACAAGCCAACAAAGCCATACTGTAATAATAAATATGCTGTAACTTGGAAATCAAGGCAGAGAACAGGCTTCTTTTTTGCACCTCTGTCTTTTGTATTTTTTGCTTGGGTCTTCTTGCCTGTGTGGCAGCAGCATGTTAAAATGCATGGTGTCAGGTGCCTTGTGGCAATAGACGAAATCTCTGCCTAGCTTCTACATCACAGGGTTTAGGGCCATAAACACAGACTCAGACTCAGCCCCCACCACCACCCGTCTGATTATTAAAATAACGAATGGGGGCCCATCTCGCCTTACTAGCAGCAACGTCGCAGTGAATCACGAACCTCCTTCAGAACAAACTGACTCCCCCCTTCATCGCATTCGACAAAATAGTGCTGGAAGGAAGGAGCTGCTGTGATGTCACGGAGTAGTAATGTGTGTGTTGAGTGTGTGTGTGTGTGTGTGGAGAAGGGTTCTGTTGCTTTTCTCTTAGATATTAAATGTAATAATAATAATAGTAATAATAATAATGATAATAATAATAATAATAATTTGGTGACCTTTCAACATCAGCGACTTAGCTTAAGAGAGACTCACACAAATGGGTGTGTGTGTGACACTGTCCTGTTCATGCGGGGCCCTGTGTTAATGCTTTTAGCGTGGCTGTGCTACGCCGTGTGGAGTACCATCTCTTTGTGTTCGCCCCCGCTCCCTCCACCAGCCTCCTCTCTGTAGTTTGGGCTCCAGTGCCTATGAATGTGTGAGAACTGGTTCTGCGAGGAGTGATACAATGTGTCTTGGACACAGTTCTTCTTTGAGACTTTAATTAATTCAAGCATCACTGTTAAAATAATTTGGAAGGACTAGGCACTTACAGACATATATTTTGCATGACTGCACGGTACAAAACAACAAGCACATGCCCAGGGTTGTACAACCATAATATAATAACTTCAGCAAAAATTTTTAAAAAGCTCATTTTTTATGTATTAAATACATGAGGCAGTGATGTATTAGATTAGTATACTAATGAGGCAGTGCATTTGGTGCGTACAGCGGTTAAAAATGCTCGTGTGTGCGTGCATGTGTGTGTATGCTGGCATGCATTTGCGAAGTGTCTTCTTAACTTGCCTGCCAGGGTGTGTCTGTTAGAGATAATTGTACATTTTAAGACTCTCTCTCTCTCTCACACACACACACACACACACATACACAATGGTTGTTAAACCACTATAGTCCACACTGCTGCTCAGTAAAGGGATGAATACCAAGCCCCCTTAAGGCATGAAGACAGAAACAGGTGTGCTAAATCGCACCTGTCTGAATGGAAGTGACAGTCTAGCCTCCTCAGTATTGTCAGCCACAATCAATCTCTAAAAAACATTTTAAAAAATCACCTGTTCCCATATATTCTTCATTACACACTAAAAATTATAATAAGTGCCATTTGGAAAATCCCATGTTTTATTACCTTACAGTTTTACCATAAAATGTATTACTCACACTTAAAAACTCTGATGAATGTCAAATATCTACACAACCATGACACAAGTAGCACAATAACGAAAAAATGAATTATTTATACGTGTACATATAGCTGCCCACACATACACACACACACACACACACACACACACACACACACACACATAATATTTAATGAGAACTTTTTTGTGCTATTACTTTTAATTAAAAAATTTATTATAGGCTACTCGCTAAATACATATCACGCATGAACTGAATTGAAGAATTTGAAGACAGTTGAATTGAAGACAGTTAAGATAGCAACAATATTTGAACCGCTTTAACTTCACTTTCGGCCTAATTGTTTCATTTAAAAAATGCATCAATATTTGTCAGATTAAATCGCAAGGTTTCTGACAGCAATAAATTTGTCATATCGTCATATGCCAGGCTAAAACAGAGTAGGCCGCTGTTTTACACAGAACAAATGCAGCCGTGGTATGGTCCGGCCGTCAGGCAAGTCCCTGAGAAGTACGACAGTCAGTCCTTCAAATCCGACTTTATGGCAATATTGCATTGTCATAAAAATAACAATAAATTATTATTGTTGTTGTTGTTAAATGATCAAGACAACGCAGCCTAACGTTTTATTTACACAGCAAAAGATTTTCAATATAATGTACAGTTTTAGAAAGTCACCCTGTTTCTAAACTTTATTTACACTGCTAAAACCGCAATTCAATGTACAAAGGGATTTTTTTAATGTCATGGATAACTGCTGAATGAACAGATCGCTGTAAAAAAATAGCGCAAATGCAAAATCTGGATCCATTGAGACTTCGGCTACCGACAGACCCATCCAAACCTATTCCAGGAACGCTTCATAACCTATTTATGACATATATAAGAAGTCACAGCTAACTATTACATACTATATATTTAAGTGTTTGCTGTCAACACTGACATATGTAGCTTCATTTGTCTGCAATCGTGATGTTTTTATTTCAGATAGTGAGGATGTCACAAATGGCCGACGCAGTTATTTAATAGCATGATCCAGTAAATTGTTACAAATGGGCTACAGGAAAAATACGATTTTTCTCACTCAAAGGAAATAAAAAACGTTTTGAGGTCTGACAAAAGTTTCGCATAGTCTAATGTTACATATTTTTATCAATGGAATAAAATTTTAGAACAGATCTGTAGATAAGGCCCTTATTCAATCAAAACAAGCTATTAGGCGTATTCTGCTTTACCGGATAGTTATAACATTGAATAAAATTCAAAATAAAATTAACGTTGAATATCGAACAGCAGCTCAACTTGAGTCCGCTTAGTTAAGTGTATTTACACAGTATTTTAACGCCAGTGTAATTTTCCTTAAAAACATTAACCACACCGAAATAACAGCCAACAAATTTAGCCAACAAATTATATGATGTTTCACGATAATGTTCATTTTATTGATCCTTCAGTATCCGGTAATAAATAAATAAAACATAAAAGAATTTAAATAACTTTTTTAAAGTTCACTGCACAGGCCCCTGTCAACGTGTGTACTCCACGCGAACAAAAACTACTGTGTTGCCTTTAAGTTAGGATGCAGGCCTTGATTTACTTCGCAAAGCACAAGTCTTTAAATGCAAAATTATTTCAGCTGCGCAATTAAACACGTTTATTAATTTTAATATACGAAAACAGTCGTTGTTTAAAACCTATTTAGTTGTGTATTATTATTTCATTGATCAATCAAGTAATATCACTAAGTAATATAAGAAAACTTCAACCCAGCCCTACAAATCAGTACTACGCCACCGACCCCGCCCCTCGTCTCCACGTGTTCTTCGAATTAGTATGACTGAGGAGACAGGCGCTGAAATTGGGTTAATAACGATATAAGGTGGGTTTGGTGGAAGTTTCAGAGTCATACAGATATACTGAGACAGGTCATTAGCGCAGCGAGGCTTGTGCCGCGTCCTTCCCTGTAGCAACATTGACCCGACAGTTAGCCGGCTACAGTAAAAAAAAGTGCAGTATACGAATATTTTTGGGATTTTTTTTTTTTTGAGAACAGTATATTTCAGATGTAATCCGATTTGCATATTACATAGTTCCAGCAATAAAAGTTATCTTAAATTATTTTTTATGGATTTTTATGGCGAGTATCGTGGATCGTGGTAATTTAAAACGTCTTATTATAAAAAAAAAAAGCTATGTACTGCTTTTGTGCTCGTTAGCTGGAAGCAGTACAATACGAACTTAATGCGTTAAAACATAGTTATTGTCCGTACAAAACCAAGAATCTCTTAGTGAACTTTGTTTAAATATTTCAACACAGTTACAACGGTATGAGTCAAGGAATGCAATAAAATCTATATGCATTGTTACATTTCACTGGATACATGTGACTTCGAAATTAAAACATATTAATGAGTTCGATCTATTTCTAAACTAATGTACAATAGTTTTACAGTAGTACAATAACCTACCGCGTAGCTGTATGATACTTTAAATACAACATATAAACGTCATGTTATATATTCTCAGTTGTATCCAAAAGTTACATTTCTTTCAAACATTTTTAACGCGAAATAAATCTGGAACTCAAAAAGTAAACGGATTCTTGTCGTTATGTACTCAGTAAAATTAACTTGTTTTAGATGGAATTCACAAGCCATTCTCAATCATAGATATATATGTTTTAATTATAAAGACATATAAACAATGTATGAAATTCAATGTCGCAACACAACCAAATGTTAAACATTGTACTGTTTTTGAAATTCATTCCTTGAATTCCATACTTTGATCAAGTTTTCCACAGTTATACAATACAATCAAGTTAACTGTGCGATAACGAAATTAACAGCCTGTACACATCTTTTTAAAAATATATTACATTTTCCCCACATAGTTTAAACGGTAGTTATGAGAATTACACCATTCATAATCGGCAAAACCGACAAACACGCCTCATAGATGTGGTTGCTGAATATGACAAGAATGTCTCACGTTGTTTTTCTATCACGTCAGAATGTTGCATAGCTTACAAGTAGTAAATTTAACTGAAATTTGTTGAATTTTTGAAATCCAGCATGTTATCCAAACACGAATTCGTAGTCTTTCTCATAGATAATGTGCATGGAATGTAGACTTCCCACTACATAATTACATTATTTTTACACTGAATTACAGTAAATAATGCAAAAGAAAAAAAAGTACAGATTTAAGGATAACAGCGATTTGAATGCTTCTTTCCAGTAGTTACTAAGCCTTTAGTGATCATGAGTTTGGATTGCGATATATCTGATTCACATATTGCAGAAGTTACTTAATTGTACTTTAGGATTACGTATCAGACAAAACTCATATTCAACCGAATAATTCGAACAAATAAAAGAGTTCAACACGTGGATGCGGCGGTAAGAGCTGACGCATGTCTCATGGTTTATCGCTGCAGTGTTTGAAAATACTCGAGGTTGTTCCCGAATAAGAAGTACATTTTTCGGCGCACGTAGCCAGCGTCGTGCCCGTGAAAGGGTACACAGCGGCTTGTCCGAAAGGAGCCAGTGCCGTCGGAATAGGCGACGTAATGGCCTGTCCTTGGTTTAAATACGCTACAAGCCTTCGCATTTCCTCCAAGGCTTGTGCCTGCATGAGTATATAGTTCTTCGCCAGCAGCAAAGTCGCTATTTTTGATAATTTTCTCACTGACGGACTGTGCGCGTACGGGATTACGGACCTCAACCCGTCTAAAGCATCGTTAAGGTCGTGCATTCGTCTGCGCTCCCGAGCGTTAATACTGAGCCGCAACGACCTCTGCTCTTTGGGCTTCTTGGCGAGTGAAGCGGAGTGTTTATCATCATCAAAAGCCGAACTTCTCTTCCTGGGGTCTAGCGGGTCGTAACTGTCATCGTCGTCACTTGTATGCTCCCCGCCGCTCTCGGCCGATTTCGCTGTCTGACTGGAGAGAAAATCGGCAGCTGGAGTGAGCGGATAGCGGCCGGGACTTCCAGCACCATGGTTAGCTCCGAAGCCGAACGTGGACTGGCCGTAACGTTGAGTCAGATCCAGCAGGGTGTCGCTGCTGATAGATTTAAGCAGGTTCTCTTCCCCAACGTTCATTGTTCAAGCGACAATCGGATAGAGGAACACGTCTTTCTTCTCTTGTAAACTGTTTTGCTTTCTTCAGAGATTCTTTACTTGTTGTTGTATTACCGGGATGTTATATACCGTTTCAGTGAGCCCTGTCCCCCAGTTTAGTTACTTTCTTGAACGTAAAAATACAAATGTGTACGCAGCATAAACATATACAAATACGCGATGAGAGTAACGTGTAACGTACCTAAGACTTCAGCGAGACTTAATGTATATCTTCTTAATGGCTCTTCGCAGTGCGTCTTGCCCTCGCCCTGGGCAGATAGTGACTCGTTCTCCGTCCCACTTGCACGTTATTAGGAAAGTGTAGCCCACTGGGATTAACTATTCGTCCAATCAGCGAGGGCGTTTAATTAATAACATTAAAAGACAGAAAGGTATTAATTTTGATAGCAATAATGGTCATTCTTATACAAACCATAAAAATGGCACCGGCTCCTGTACGAGCGCAGGACATTTATTGGAATTATTACTCAAACATTGAGAAATTCTTGTGTTTATTTACCGTTGTCACCTGTTACGCAGGATAACAATTTGCGTATTAAAACCACAAATGAATGAAATGAAAACGGTTACAGATTTTGAATTATATGTTTTGTTTGGGGAAAATCCAATAATGTAAGTGCATGGACTTTTTGAATAAACTACAAGATCATAACCAGTCTTGGACTCCGAACTTGACTAGTATTCTTATCATGGTAAATAGGGTTGTATAAATATGTTTTCACTTTTAAATGTACTACATACACATCTTTATCTTTGAAACTAAAACCGGTGAACTGGCTTGTAGAAACAGAGGTGAAACACAGTTTTAAGATAGACGTAAGGTAGGGGAGGAGGTTCGTATTTTCCCAAAACAATACGTCGTATATGAAGTAAGAAAAATATCTTCATTGTAAAATCGGAATCCCTCCCCTTTCTGCGTGATTTTAACAGCGCCACCCAGCGACGGAAAACCAAATATTATTTCAGCAATCCGTCGGTTAGCTCTATTTAGGAATTGGTAACAATCGCAAAATTATTCCAAAGTTACTATGTACATGGAATACGTTTTACTGCCAAATATGCCGTTTCCAAATAAAAGTTATCAGCTACGTTTATACCGATAAAATGAGATTGGCTCGTGCAAATACAAACACGCTTGAGCATGTTGCGTTATAGCAGCACACTCTTCTCCAGGACAGGCCGTGAAGTCGACGTGCTGTGGGGAATTAATCACATTGTCTGGATGTGCACCAAAAAGGGGGCTTAGTGATGGGGAGCCCAAGGCGCGGTCTGCACATTAGCCGTCTGAACGCCAGCAGGCCTGCGCCGTAATTGTTCGCCTTCATTACGGAGTTAATAATTTCGCAACACGCGGGCCAGTCCCAGTTACGGGAGACATCCTCATATTTATTTATGTTTTGGGTTTTCGCAGTTGGGTTTTCGTGTCTTTACCAATTAATCAACTTCCCCATAAGAAACAATTACACCACTTTCATTAAAAATATATACTGAGATTCAGCTTTATACTGAGAACTATTACTTTAGTTCAAGATTGAAAAGTAATGATGAAGTGGAAACGTGATAGTACCGTGGTATTATATTACAGCAAATACATTATGGTCTGTTAATTCTACGGTGAACAAATTATTATTAACGCGTTATTTTGAGACAGGATTGTCTCTTGTTCTTAAGAACTCGATAATATTGCATTCACTTAGTTCACAGTCGATTTTCAAAACATGTTCTTTTAAAAGTCAAGATGTAAATGTTATAAATGAACACTGATTACCCACTGTAGAAGACTGAAAGGAATTAATTAAAAGAACTACAATGTTAACTGTATATATTCTTATAATGTTATAATATAATATATGATGATATACTTTATAAAAAGCCATAATATCTTACATGAACGGAGGTTTTGACACGAGAGTTGCACTGCCACCAAGTGGTAATTTTGAACAGTGTGCCGCACCGCATGGTAATATTCAAGACCCTTTAATCGCTGATTTAATCAAGTTACTTAGATTGTTTATTTGAAGTACGCTATTTTATATACGTTAATGCTGATAAATATGTAGGCTATATGTCACGATGCGTTATCACACTAGATCAACTTATTAAGTACACGTCTTAATATCCCATACTAATCCAAATCATTATAATACAAAACCAAAAACTATGAAAGAGCTGGACAAAGACCCAGGGTTCAGAAGGCCAAGGTGTGAAAAAGAGACAAGAAGCACTTATTGCACATGCCTGTGGCGTATAGAAAAATAGTGGAGCTCATCACATACGTCACACAAACAACTGACATGCTTATGATTTGATGTCTTTGTAAATTTTTATTTAACCCATTTTAACATCAAGATAATTTAATTGAACGACTTCAGGATTCGGGTCCCTAGTGAGCTGCAAGAGGGACCCATGTCATTCCTCATTGTTAAACTATCTGGTTATTTTGGAGGAGTGGTAAAATAGTCTAATAAAAAGAATGGTGTGTTATTTTTATCTCCAAAATGTATGACAATACAGTTTTGTGGCTGGACTAGTTTGTTGAATATATAATATATAAATGATACATAAGGTGAGGTAGGGCTCAGGAAAAATGCATGTTTAGGGCCAGGACTAATTAATAAGAGCATCGGTTGAACATTCTGGCTGGACAGGGCGGGGCTTCTGGCGATCTGTCATACCTGCCCGTCAAGTGATGAGATTTGGCCCTGTATGTCACCACAGTGGATTTGAAATTAAATACTTAAAATGTGCGTTAAGTGTTGATTTAAGATTTAATATATGCATTTAATCAAAAAAATTATATGAATTGCGTAGGAACCATTTTAAAATATAGCTCCCCAGTTTTAGGGGCTCAGAAGTAACTAGACAAATTCAATCCAAAATTAAACTTGCATCTTTAATACGTACTTGGTTGCAAATCCCTCAAGTTGCTTTAGGATTATACTTTGGATGATTGTCCCTTTGCACGTTTGGCTAAATATGAGGGAACGATTTATCCATGTATGCTTCAGAATTCATCCTGCTGCTTTTGTCAGCAGTCACATAATCAGTTAATACAAGGCTGTCAGTTCAATTGGCAGCCCATATCTGTCCATGCCATAATATTACCTGCAGCAAGGTTCACAAGTGAGGCAGCAGTATGTTTCAGATCTTTAATCTTGATTGTTGACTCACCAGTGCATTTTTCCTTTTAAAGAATCTATCACATAATTGATTTAGCCTCACCTAATGTTTCTGGCATCTCTTGGATATGGTTGTTTTAAGTTTTAAAAAGTTCTGAATGTTTTAACAGTGTACAATGTGCCCTACAGAGCCAGAAATCGTAATGAAGTGTGTTAATATTAAGAGGGCCCTTCTTGTGTAGAAAATGTGATGCATTGCCCTATATGGGGCTATTACAATGGTCTAAACCAGGGGTCTGCAAATGTTTTAACCCATAAGGGCCAGTAATAACTCAACTTACCTTTGAGAGCCACAAAAGGTTTTGTGGGCTGGAAAAATCAGGAGTCTGTCTACAGTTGATTATTGAGATTTTTATTTTGTTTTGTTTTTATTCCCAATGGGTTTTTTGGTACTTTTTTGTAATTTTTTTTTCTTCAGGATTTCTACATTTGTGTTCCTGCGCCGTCTGCTGTTTTATATAAGATTATTGTAAAACAGCTACACATCATCTATTTGATTTTGATTTTCTTTTTTTCCTTTCAGACAATCTACTTCATGTTTTCCTAAAGATAAAGAGCAGTGCAGACTTCAGTGATGTGTCGTTTCAGTTCTGGGTCCTATGCTGTAGCCTGCCTTGCCTATCCAATGGCAGCACCTCTGCCTCCATCTGTCTTGCGCTTTAACACACACAGTCTCTGTCTCTCTCGCTCTCTCTCTCTGTCTCTTGCTCTCTCTCTCTCTCTCTCTCTCTCTCTCTTGCTCTCTCTGTCTCTTGCTCTCTCTCTGTCTGTCTCTCTCTCTTGCTCTGTCTCTCTCTCTCCATCTCTGTCTTGCTCTCTCTCTCTGTCTCTCTCTCTCTGTCTCTCTCTTGCTCTCTCTCTTGTTTTCTCTCTGTCTCTCTCTCTTGCTCTCTTTTGCTCTCTCTCCCTCTCTCTCTGTCTCTCTCTTGCTCTCTCTCTGTCTCTCTCTCACTCTCTCACTCTCTCTCTGACTACAAGTCGTGCATTTAAGGAGTGTCAAAGTGCTCAGAATTTTTCAGAAGATGGCAACGTTGTATAAAAGTATAAACAAAAGTATAAAAATATGCTTTCAGCATGACCAAACACCTTACATATTTGAATTTGAAATGTCATAAATTAAAAGACTATTAACTATCATTAGTTACAGTTTGTACTCCTGAAAGCATGCAAAGTTATTATCAGACAGAGAAGACTGAAATACTCCTAAAAAATTTTTTATTGCCATTGCAGACAGTGCAGTGTTCTGTTTTCTATGTTTGCACCAGTTCAGAAGCCCTAGGAAATGCAAAGACATCAGGCTGAGTTAACCAGTCTTGCCCTCCCTGTTTCTAATGGCAAAACAACTGAGATGTTACTTTTGGAGGTCGCTGCAAAAGAGCCACGTTTTACACCTGAACATGTACCTGTCATAAATATTTAACTCCACCTGCATGGCAAAGCCGTCAGTGTTTGACCCAAATAAACACCCTGAGTGTTAAATTAACACCATTAGCTTTGCTGTATGGCAGATCCACAAGAATTTCTGTATATTAAAAATAATACTATGGAACACATTCTGGCACTTCCAGGGTCAATGCTTTGATTGTAACTGTCTTATCTCTGTGTGGAGCTTGCACGGCGTCCCCACAGGCATGTAGTGTCCATACACGTGTGTGTAGCCTGTGACAGACTGGTGTCCCATGTTGAGCGTATCTTTCATTATGTCTTATGTTAACTAAGACTGGCTCCAGAATCCCTCTGAGTCAGAAATGGATAAGATCCTTGGAAAGATCAATGTTTATTTTAAGTCTGTCATGGTAATATAGGTCACAATACATGGCATTTTTTAAAACCCAGAGATTAGGTATCACACAATTTATATATGATTTTTATATACATTTTGTTATTTACATATGAAGGATATACCACAGCAACTCGCCACATGATTGGCTAATGGCAGAGCGGGGGCTTTATATTCATCAGCTGATTCTAACACATAAAGTCCACCACACCAGTATTTTTTACTCCCGTTTCTCTCTAGGGATCACATGGGATCAAATCACAGGCCTCTTGCCTGCACAAGATGAAGACCTTTAAACATTTTCTCACTTTTGTGACTTCTCCTTAATGAGCAATTGAAATGATCATTTCTGCTGACTTGTTTAAAGGATCTCCAGATATTAATAATGGAGTTCTTGCTTTTTGTTTTCAAGAGCTTTGATTTTTTTTTCCCCTGCTCTGCCTTTTTCATGTCTTGCGAACATGAAAGGTAAAAGACCACCTGCTGATACACCTGAATCAAGTTATATATTCATGCTTTTGAATTTTAATGAAGGTCAAGAATAATATCATTTCACTGTGAGGATGGGAAGGGGGCTTCATTTAAAAAAACAAGCAGACTTTTCGATGCGTGTGTATAGTCAGAAACACAAAGGAATCTGTTTTCCTTCAGCAAACTGTCCACCTGCTTCACAAAACTATTCAAATAAACTACTTTAACATTCCGATGTGATTGTTTGTGTCATACTCAAAAATTAGATTCTCAGATATTTCATTTCCCTCCCCAAGCTGCAGGTATGTTTACTACAGGACTGATCCTGTTATGGAGTAAAACACTTAACAAGAATACAAGAATAATGGCCCTCACACATATTACCAGTATGCATTATCTGTTGTTCTAAGATTCAGGACCAGCAGATTTTGTTGCCATGGGGAATGACATTTGTGTCTGCTTTGGTCATCTCAAACAATTTATAAAATCAAATACAATTCAGTCCATGACCAGTGATTGCTCATGTAAGCCAACAGTCCCATGGGACACCAGAAAAACAGCTAAAATTGTGGCTTCACATGTCTTGTGACTACACCAAATGTGTTTCTTTAAAGAAAGTGCCCCTGAATGCACTGTAGCAGCTGGCACTGAAAGCCAGTTTTCCTGCTCATTCATCTTGCTGACCCTGCTCCTCTGCCCACTAACGTGCCATGAAATTAAACTCTTAAGGCGACGCCCTCCCTTTCATTACCTTTCAAACAGTGTCAGCTCAGCCCTCCCCAGGTGAAGTTTGGTTCTACAGCTCATAATAAACTGCTTTTTCTTTGAGCTCAGCAGGTAGCGATAACTCCTTGTGAGTTGCGGGTAGTGCCCCTCCTCCTGTACTCACATTTTAGCTGTTTTTCTGTATAGTTTTGCTCCCCCCTTCCCACAACACAAAGCTGCGGTTCGAGAGCCTCATGCCTCCTGTGATGTGCAGTCAATCGCCCTGACCCTGACCGAGGAAGTGATTTCCAATAACGGATGTATGAGATGCTCTTAAAGAACAAAGCACTATGTAACAATTTTGCTTATATTTAGAAAGGGAATTTCTGCATCACTGCTGACATTTATGTCAGTCAAGAAGGATACGCTCCTGAGTTATACTGCACTATCAGAAAAGTTTGGAATGACACTGAAGAGCCGCATGCCTGTATTAGTGTTTTCTTTGCTTATTGATAACAGGGCAAATTGCTTAAATTAACGTTGGATAGATTCATCGAATGGGAAAAGAACAGATCAGACATTACGCATCATTCACTTTGAGAACATGTCACCTGACAGCCTCTCTCCTCTCTGCGGTGACATGGGTGAGCAAGAAAATAAGCACCACTCCTGCGCCGATCAGCGAAACAAGCCAATTTTGCGCTGTCTTCAAAAAACAAAGGGATGAGAAGAAAAATCTTAAACTGCTGTACTTCAAAAACAATGGTACACACAAGGTCATATGAGGGACTGTACCTGAGAAGTGTAGGTACACACAAGGTCATATGAGGGACTGTACCTGAGAAGTGTAGGTACACACAAGGTCATAAGAGGGACTGTACCTGAGAAGTGTAGGTACACACAAGTTCATAAGAGGGACTGTACCTGAGAAGTGTAGGAACACACAAGGCCATACGAGGGACTGTACTTGAGAAGTGTAGGTACACACAAGGCCATACGAGGGACTGTACCTGAGAAGTGTAGGTACACACAAGGCCATAAGAGGGACTGTACCTGAGAAGTGTAGGTACACACAAGGTCATAAGAGGGACTGTACCTGAGAAGTGTAGGTACACACAAGGTCATAAGAGGGACTGTACCTGAGAAGAGTAGGTACACACAAGGCCATACAAAGGACTGTACCTGAGAAGTGTAGGTACACACAAGGCCATAAGAGGGACCGTACCTGAGAAGTGTAGGTACACACAAGGTCATAAGACATGGTACACGCTAAGCTTTGCACTGCAGGATACAGACCACTTTTTTAAAATGCCTCTGGTAACTGGAAGGGATCGAAGATGCCAGCTGCGCTTTAGATGGTTTGTAACACAAAGATGCCTGGTACTGTGAATTTGGCATGACAATTTGGTATACCCCAGCCCACAGATAACTCCATGCTGTTCAGCCCAGACTTAATGTGTAGCTGGGTCAATAGCATTATCCAGAGTGAACTATAGCAATGATTGTCACCACCCGCTGTGTGAAATTAACTGGCGAGAATCAGTGCCGATGCCTTAAATAGTTAATGCAGAAGCCTACAATGAAAAACATGGGTTAATAATAAATCTCCCAGGATGATGGTGATGGTAGTTTTACACTGGAGAGTGTGAAACACACTAAAGCAGGCCTGCTTTAATTATACACACAGTGTGGCGTACAGAACAGGAGGACATCTAACCGTTACTGTAACGGCATGCTGTGCAATACATCAGCTCCTTCAGAAAGACACAGCATGGATCCTTCTATTGCCATGGAAACCTTGGGCCAAGTGTTTTTAACAGGTAACATGTTACTTACCGCCAAAAGTACTCGGCTGTGTTACTCAATAATGTCCACCTGGGGGCAGCAGGAAATCAGCACACAGCAGCAAGGCGCTCTAACCAATGTCAACAACAGCATTTGATGGCAAACACACTGTTGGTACGTAATTACAAATACTTGCCACATTCACCATGTCTATTGACCTCTGACCTTTTGTTTATAACGCTGTGACTGGAGAACCTAATTTATATTAGAATGACTAATATTGGCTATGCATATGTTCAAAATGTATAAATTTATATGAAATATAGAAAAATATGTAAAATATAAATTCAGTTTAAATTCATTACTGGATTGTTATTAAATGCAAATATTGCCCGTATATATGACACAACGCACAAAGCAACAAACAGGAAATATTACAACAATAATAACATTTAATTCATTTTCAAGCTGCCATTCCAGATTGGGACTGAGGAAATAACAGGACTTACTTAGTGTTGCTATTTTCATACGTCTTTCATTTCTGGAAGTTACCCTGTACAATCCACACACACACAAACACACACACACACACACACGGACACACACGCACGCACACACGCGCACACACACGCACGCACTCACACACACACACACACACACACACACGCACTCACACACACACGCACAAACACACACACACGCAAATTGAAGGTCACTAATGAACCCATGACCGTGGAGACAGAAGGCAACAGTATTATCTGTTAAACCTCCATGCTACCTGATGGTAATAATAATAATAAAAATAATAAATAAGGTGGTCAAAATGGTGATGAAGAATTTATTCTTGTGTAGTTATTGCAGTCACAGATCATTTATTACCATGGTTTTGGCTGCTTGCTTCTGTCTTGTAAACTGTGATGTTTTTATCTCTGTAGCCTATGGGGACATTCATGGCCCTTTGAGTCTTTCTCTGTCTCCCTCTCTTTCGTTCCATTTCTGTCACTTTTTCCTTTTCTGTCTCTCTTGCCCTTTTGCTCTCTCTCTCTCTCTTTCTCTCTCTCTCATTTTCTCTGTGTCTCTCTGTGCTCATATCCTTTCATTGTCTCCTTCACTCCTCCCCACTGAAACGCTGCCATTGTGTAATAAATTGGTATTGAAGACCACAAGGAAGTCATATACCTTCAAAACAACAGTTAACCGATGGCCAAAGAATGCTTACATGCTTTTACATAGTCACATTAAGACCTACCTTATCAAATAGAGAGGAAACCCATTAAAAACAGCCACTTCTGGCAGTCCAGGCCCTCACGCTCATACACGTGCATATGCACAAACACACACACACACACACACACACATACACACACACACAGGATGAGAGTCTCAGGGCACACACTCCCTCAGAAAGCGGACTCCACAGGGTATAAAGCCCAAAGCCTTACAAAAGAAGCTTTTGAAGGGGTATTGTGGTTTAATTGCATATTCATTGATATGAATGGAGATGAACTGGAGTCAACAGGAGGGCCCGGAATGCACATGCAGGTCTGGGTGGGCACGTGCAGAACAAGCGCAGGAGAGCAAGGACGCCTTCGGCCTGCAGTCAAGTCAAGTGCGGAACAATGTCCATGTCTGCCCTCAACACGATCTAGCTGAAGGGTGCATGTACACGAATGTGTCTGCTAACAAAAAGACTACCTTAGCATGCTGTGGTAAAAGAAGGGTTTGCGTGCAGTACGCTGTAGTTCCATTGGATGAGGTTTCAGGGGTGTGTGTATGTGTGTGTGCTTGATTGCGGACATGCTCAGGGGCTTGACGTGGTCCCTTGGTGGCCCGCGTGCTGCATACTGGACATTCATCACTCACACCAGTACGTCCTGCGCAAGTCACATGAGCACGCCTGTCTGCACGTGACATTGTCAGAGAGGGGGGAAGTGAGGGGGAAATGCTGCTCACGGTCATGTGGACCGTGTATGGATGGGACGAGTCGATCGCCGACACGCACACACACACACACACACACACACACACACACACACACACACCCCCGAGTGGAGGTGGGGCTAAATCAAGATGAGGAGCTGTGCATGGAAAAGGTGGCCATGAAATGGGGGTGGGGGGTGGAGGGTGGACGGAAGAGAAGATACAGAGGACAAAAGGTGTGTTTAAATTACATTGGTTCGTTCCCAGCTAAATCACTTCTCCAAGATGACCTCCATATGCCTGAGGATGGCAACATGGCGTAGAGCACATGATCGTCCCTCAGCAGACCCATAACGAAGACACAAGCCAATCGCATCAACTGTAAAACGCGCAGCATGTCATGCTCTGCATTAAAACACACGGGCTTGCAAAGAGAAACCTGCACCACAGCTTTCTTCGGGGAAGAGGAAAAGCAGCCCGTAGGGCCAATCAGTGACTTCCATGTCAGGACAATCTGTAACCACAGCAATTGGCTGGCAGGGTCCCGCCCACCTCTAACCTCTTGAAATATTTAGGGTGAATTTCATATTCAGAGGACGGACAAGCAAAAAGGGCTTAAACTTCTTCTGAACATACAGGCCAAAATGATGTTTTAAGACCATTACTAAATTGCTAACATGTCAAAAATAGTCATAGGACTATATTAGGGCACGTAAAGAGACAGCACAATATCATACCATATATACTGTATTGTTTTAGCATCACATTTTTATGCTGGTAGAAGAGATATACATGATAAATGGGAATCAATTGGATGTAAAGATATATTTAGAAGCCACCAGATTTTCATATCTCTGCACTGTAATGCTTTGCAGCCATTGTCCTCTTTGTCTTCTGCACCATCTGTGACAGCAAGTGGGTTTATTCCATCCAGTCCCAGCATGCTTTGCAGCAACCGCCATCACCTCCACTGTCAGACCCTCATCCATTCAAACAGCAAATAAGTGGAGCACGCTGTTCTGTGCATTATGAAGTGATCTCCTCCAGTTTACCGAAATAATTGTGTGATAACAGTCCCTCTCCACTGCCGTGACCTCCAACCCTTTGCCCCCTGCTTGTTTGAGTTGTCGCACACCTGCTCTTTGAGGTCGACACCAATATCAACCACTCGGCCCCTATTCCTCTGCCTCTGCAAATGATGCTCAGCTCCTCTTAAAGGGAAAGGGTTGCACTGCGAGCGAAAGTCAAAGGCAGCCGCCATTTTCTTTGCCTTTAATTACAATGAAAACACATGATGAAAGTCCTCAATATACTCATTGCTACATCTTTGATTTTAAGTCATGAAAGCATATTTATGAATTAATGGTCCTGGTTTCTCTGTTTGGTTGGTACGAATAATAGCCACTAATTACAACTGAACCTAGTACAGTGATTACAGTAGTGGATGAAAAAAATATTCTCTTGTGCAAGCAAGCCACAATGATATTATCACCCTGTACCCTTCACCACACCAGGTTTTGGCCTTTGCAGAAGCAGTCGAGGCGTCTGGGTAGCTATTTTTTTTCTTTTTTGCAAGTGCGCGGATTCTACATTTGACCACATGGGGCAGCAATGGTGCTGTTATAGCAGGACTGCTGCCCGGAGCCAAACTGACAAGCCCACTCCAACACACACACGGACCTCAGTGATGCTCCTCAGTGATGCTGGGGTGTCATAAAATGTGTGCATGCACAGCAACTATTGACACTATGCTATCATCACCAGGAGAAATCTGATAAACATTTGTGTCAACTGATTTAGAGAAAAAATTTAAAAGCAACTGCCTGGTAAAACTATTATAATCTAAATGCAGTTCCACTACAGATAGAGGCTGGAAAAGCACAAAGGAGATTGTTTCAGTTAACACAGTGAATTACAGGGGTTTACCAATTCACAAGTAAGAACAGTCACATCTATTGTGTGTATAACAAAGGCAGTTTGATTCCAAAACATGGTAAAACATCAGTTAGACAAAAGACTAACATGAGCATACGGGAACATGCGTATGCACATGCACGCACACATGAACACACACACACACGCACGCACGCACACACACGCACACACACACATGCATACACGCACGCACATGTGCACATATGTGCATACACACACGTGTGTGCATGCATGTATTCTGGACGCGTGAAATGGATGCATCCCATAAACACAGAGACTGTGCCTTTGATTCCTCTCTGCCAAACGTGATTAGCTGCAAGATGTACGGCCTGAACCTCTGGGAATGGTAGTGCAATAATCCCATATGCTGCTGAAGAATTCCATCCATTCTGTCTTTAATCACACACTTTGTCTGTGAACAACTCGGATGAGTGGGACTGGTTCTGGAAGTATGGACTCTAGCAGCAAAAAGGACTGACATGCTAGAACACTTACTGTTAAGAGGGTCACTAAACAGAGAGCACGGAGGGGATTCCATTGTGTCACAGCACCAAATCTTGAAGAACAAAGTCTTATCCAGCTTTATCCAAAAAGCACTATGTGCATAGTGCAAATGATGTACATTTACAGGAATGCAAACCGTTTTTCTTTCTTCTGACTTTTTAAAGTTTTCAACTTAAGTTTTCAACATAAAAGCCCATAAGCAAAATTTTTTAACATTTTTACTTGAACACAGAAATTTAGAAGGATTTAAGGAATAAGAGTTCAATACTAACTGTATAACACATGAGCTACAATTGTCAAGGCATGTTTTTGCTGAGAAAGAAATAACAGAAATGAAAAATTTTCATTATCATCTTGGAATTATGATGGCAGTGATGGCAATGCAGGAGTCCCAACATTTCTCTCCGCCGTCTGGAGGAACACGTGACGCAGACAGGCGCAGCGTGGGGGTGGGGACGCTGGTGGTGACACATCTGTGGCCGCGCAGCCTCTCGCCTGGACCTCAAACTGCTCTGCTGCTAAAATAAGCTAAGCTAACATCTCAGGGGTGTAACAACAGGAACGAGTGTGGAGACGTCACGTGACGGAGACGAAAGATGCAGCTGGGTTAAATGCCTTGTAAGGCATGGGGGTGTCACCCCTGGCACTCCCGCACTCCAGGGGTGGATACACACACACACACACACACACACACACACACACACACGCAAAATCCTCTCTTTGGTCTCCTAATACGAACTGATAAGACAGCCCGTTGAACTTAGTGGAGGAGGTCACATCGACTCCTATGGTTCGAAAGAGTTACACCTCTTTGTCTAAATTCTCTGGATTTTGGATTAAAAAAAAAAATTTATGAATGCACATTAACATTGAAACTACAATATCTGAACACCAACCATCACCTTAAATATCACACTTTTATTCAATACTGTTCGTAATATTTTGTTACTGTTTTGCTTCTAAATTTTGTATCAAGCACATAAAATTTTTTTAATCAAGCCTTCACTTTGCAATCTGAATCCTTGGTATACAGAAAGACTTTCACATGACAGGTCTAACACGTCATAGCAGAGACTGAAATATACAATAATAAAATGTACTGACATGTACGGTTGTGACCCAAATTATGGAGAATTAGAGCAAACAAATGTGTAAATGCATAAAACACATTCTCATCTCAGAGCAAAAACTAAAATATTGCTGAACTGGTTGTCATTAAGAATTTTTAGTTATCAAGTTACAAGTTAATTATTCATGATAGCTCACATACCAGTGAATTATACATAGCATTAAAGTGAATATCAAAATTTTGTCAGATGAAGGGATTACTCATATGGACCACTCCATGCAGATTAATTAGGCAATGACAGTGTGACAGAGATGATGGTAAAACTTAATGTTATCAGCACTTTGTGTGAGAAATGGCAGCTGATTGTTGTGTGATGGAGGAGAAAGTGCAAGTGACTGTCCTCTACATGAAGACCTCTCACTCAAAGAATCCAACAATTTATCGATGACAGTTTGGCAAGAATGTTGTGAGAAGTGTCTGCTCTTACAGTAGAGTTTCTCATCAATTTCCTGGCAAATTGCAGTATATATATATATATATATATATATATATACACACATATTTATTTATTTTTTTTTTGGTGAGGAAGGCCTGGGTTCGTCTGTCAAAGGGCTTGATTGACGGTTCTTGTCATCAGGGACATCATCCAATGGCAGGTCAGAGGGGGGGGGTCACATAAATTTTTTATTCCTTTTCCTTGGAGAAAGAAGCGTGAGCTGAACAGAAAATATTAAATAGTCACATAGTGCACAAACAAAAGCGTTGTGATGTGAAGGGTAGAACAGTCATTAACACTGGAACACAAACACTACAGCTCCACATACTCACTTGCCCATTACAGCGACTTCATTGTGTTTAATCCTCCCAAATTAACATTACATCACATTTCAGACACAAAAGCAGTCCGTTTGTGAAGTGCTTTATGATGAAAAATTTGTTCCAGAGAGAATGAGAAAGGCATATGGTGTTGGTTTCAGTCTAATTAACGCATTTTAATATCCGCTTTATGACACCACACCATTGTATCAGCTGAAAAAAAAACACTTTGATTTATAAACTGAAAACCAATATCTTATAACTTGTGGAAGTCTTTATTAACATTCATATTTGGGTGCTTTGATATAAATTGAAAGCTATAGACCCATAAAAGGCAGTCTGTCAAACATGTGGGCTTTTACTCCCTTCGTGTTTCATAGTTTCTGGGTAAATATTTAGCATAAGCCACATTTGGTAATCTTTAAATCTTTAAAGCAGGCACGTCTACAGCTACCAAAGGCTGTTCAAACTGAACACGTGCCAAACATTAACCCTGTCCCAATAAGAATCCCTGACCCTCCGTGTGAGTGTGCGCTTGTTGTTATGCATGTCGGGGGGGAATCCTGGTTAGCGTCCTGTATAGAACATCACCAAGGCTCATCCTCTCTCTCTCTCTCTATCTCTGAGAAAGGTTTTATGGTGCTCATTGAAATGGTGCTTCATCAAAGAGGAAGTCTATATTTAATTAACAAAATTTTCTATATAAAAAAAAAAACTTCTAAGTGCTCCTGTAAGAAAACGGAATCGCCATCTTTTCTGGACAGGAGCTTATTTATTCATTTCTCAGTCCTTTTCCTCGGGTTCTTAAGGGGGGAGGGGGGCAGATTAAAATGGTAGTGGCCCAATGTTTCTTCCCAAGCTCAAGCCCTCTCTTGGGGTGCGGGGGAGGGGTGTGCACGTCAGCATGCATTAAATTCAACGGTCCTGAGGACCGCAGGCAATGCTAACATGTGTATCCTAAGAGAAGCTGCAGAGCATCTTTCTGCCTTTGAGACAGCCTCCCATTCCCCTTCACTGCTGCACCAACACACAGCAGCACGAGTGAAGCTAATGTGTGGAACAGTGGAGAAACAACAGGCCTCATGCACAGACCCAGGCACATGTACAAGTATTTTACTGTAATGCATTTCACTGATGAACAAACAGACAAAATTCACAAAGGATGCCACTAAAATGCTTGTGTCACCTTAAACTCAATGCAACGGAAAAATATAGGCTGTATTCCTGTTGTGTGTATTTGGGAGAATAATTACATTTTGTAACCCGAAATTTCTCAAATTACCATATAATTTAACATTTGTTTTGCATATAACAAATGTGCAACAAATAATGAATACATTTTCATTATATAAATCGTATTTTTAAATTTTATTTTTCCCATTGCTTGTCCAATCAAAGTTGTGGAGGCTCCACAGCCTAATCCAAG
Organism: Chitala chitala; assembly: GCA_025773905.1. Taxonomy (NCBI): domain Eukaryota; kingdom Metazoa; phylum Chordata; class Actinopteri; order Osteoglossiformes; family Notopteridae; genus Chitala; species Chitala chitala. Next base: position 6,978,098 of record JABJVR010000033.1, on the reverse strand, counting down.
CAACACAAAGAGTAAGGCAGGGTACATGCCTGAAAGGGCTTTATCCCAGTCTCTCTCACTCGCACTTTCTCACACGCATGCATACATGGAAGCAAGAAGGCATGTGTGTACAGTCACACATACACACACACCAACACTAGGATCAATGTAGCACTCCTAATTAATCTACAATCAGGACTGGACTATGATCGCATCCATCCAGTATGAGAACTTTAAAAACTGGCACATGACCACACCAAGAAGCAGTACTTTAAGGACAGCCCCTAGGTCAAATCCAGGAGGAGGACAGACTGGTTCTTTTTTTTTTAGCACCACTGGTGATTTAAAAAAAAAAAAAAAACATTTCTACATTTCATTTTATCATTTCTATGTGGTTATTATTTTTTTACGTTTATACTGTTACGAGTTTTGGAAAAGAGAAGATATTGTATGAAATGTGTGAATAATCATGAAAATTTGGCTGCTTAAACTACATAAAATGGGAACACGGGTGAACATATTTAAGGACACATCTGAATTATGCCAGGAAAAGAATCCTTTACAATCATTTAGATACACTCAAAGCTAAACATTTTCTCACTCTCACATTCTAAAGTCTACAGGCAAAAAGGAAAAATAAAATAAATTTCAGAAGTTTAAAAAGTTTAAAAAACAAATCCATCATCAATTCATGGTTACATTAATACTATTAGAACAATTAATTTCTACTGCAGGTGGACAATATTTTTGGTAATTTCTGAAAAACACAAAACGTAAAATTTAATTCAAGGTTTGATAACCTTGCGTCTTCACATAAACCTTTAACATGGGCTTTTTGTGCTTAACGCAAAGTAACGTTTGTTGTTACATTCTTTACCCTCTGCTCCGTTGTTGTCTGGCTGTATCTCTAACTTCAATCATCCACCTGCAGTCCATTCTGCAATATCTGTAACTTAATCCTGTTAAATCCTTTGAGGAAAATTGTTGCAAAAGGCGCTATATAAAAATTAATTGAATTGAATTAATTTATATTTCTGAACAGATGTAAGGAAGTCAGTAATTTATTTTTAAACATATGCTCAAAATAATTAAATGTGTGAAAGTAGATCAGTGCAAAATTACAAAGTTAAAAACAGTAAAGAGAATTTAAAAAGTCAAACTATGTGGCAAAAAAGGCCAACAATCATTGCATCATTGCAATCATTTTTGTGAATAAATGCACCTGTGTTGCACCTGGTCTCACATAATTTACACTAAAGAAGATTAAACACATAATCCCATTTCATGGCCCAAAAAACACTGATATATTTATACATTTGTGCAAAAAGGAGGAAATAACCCACCGCTGTTGACTGTAGCCTTTCACAAAACCATTGTTAGATTGTTCACATGTCAGTATGAAAACATTTATCCTTGGATACATTTAAGTAGTGAATTTACTAAATAACCAACTTTAATGCTCTATTAAAGTCTCATTTCTTTAATATTACAATGTGTAACTAATTTATATTTCTTTCTGTTGCATTTGTGAAGTCTGTGTCTTTTTAACTATTTGTACTTTCATCATTATTAAAAAAATGTGTGTATGAGTCAATGTAAGGGTTATGACCTTATTTACAATGTAAACATTTGGAGGGCAACTCATTTTTCCTTAACTGTAAAAACACACTCTTGTCTGTATAATTAGATACATGAATATTTCCGTAAACTCTTAGACCACAATAAAGTAAACCAAGTCTCAAAAAAATGCAGATGTACTTGCTGTTTTTCCATCTGAAAAACCTACAATACACAGATTAAAAATATCACACACATCCTTTAACACTCTTACTGCATAAGTGCGCATACGCATTCACACACGCATGCACGCACATACACACACACGCGCGCGCACACACACACACACACACGCACACACACTCCCACATGGGGCTCCCAGCATGCCTCAAACTAATTGTAAAATAAAGAGAAAACACATTCATTAGCATAGAGACAGGTTTAATCAAATCAAGCGGTGAGTACAAATTAGGCAGTAGAAGTGTAATGAGTTGGGAATTAATTAGCAACATAATGAGAATATGTGCATCTGCCGATTACCTTGTGGTCACTGGGCTCCCGTAAGACAATCCAGTTACCTTCCCTTACCTAGTCTCTGTCTTTCCTGTTCTTTCTGTAAATGTCTTGCCATCCCTCTCTCCCTCGATCTCACAGAGTTGGTCATTCCCTTCTCACATTGACAACCCTCAGCATAAACCTGAGCAAGACAGAGAGAGAGAGAGAGAGAGAGAGAGAGAGAGAGAGAGAGAGAGAGAGAGAGAGAATGGGGGGAGAAGAAAAAGACACCATTCAGTCAAGATATGGTTGGCTGTAATTACAGAAACCCCACCTCCACCCCCACATGCTTACTTATACCAACCCCCCCCTTCCCCATTCCCGTCCCCAGATAACCCCTGACATGCCAGTTTGCGTTCCCCCCCTTCATCCTTTGCTCCAATCTCTCTTCAGAGAATGAGCACAGAGTTTAGCCATTATCAATGGAAGCAGAATTCAAATCATTATATATTTCTTAAAATATGTATGTAAACGACGAGGGGAAAAAAACGGTTCTGGTCACATGCAGGGATAGGGATTTCCCCCCCCCCCCACAAAATGACTGGACATCAGCACAAGTGTGAAGAGCGTAATACCCGAGGACACAACTTCTTTTGCTTGTGTTTGGCATTACACATGCAGCCCTCACAGGATATATGCACAAACATATAAAGAATACAAACAGATACAACATGCAAGATTTGCGACTGTTTTTATCCTGCACATCACAGTATTTCCCTGACTCTATTAAACATTAAATATACTGTTATCACTATCATAACAGCTAATGGACAAGAGCGCAGACTTTGCTACAAGCAGAAGCTGACGTGACTGGTGCATGCCTATGTTACAGCCTGGCAGACACATAGTTTTACTTATAAATAATACAGTACTGTACTCAAAAGATCTGGATGTGTAAAGACAGTAGGACGAGATCAATCAGTGTGAGCTACACAGGAGACTTGTAGAGCGGTGAGGTGTTTCTCAGGGTCTCAGTGGCAAGGCGAAGCTGTCACAATGGTACACTCCTGCCCTGTGACACACACTTCTGTGTGCTGTACTCACTGCGTTTGTCACCACCCACCAGACAACAGAGCTCGCAGTGGCGGACATGCTCGCTGGACCTAAATATAGTAACTGAAACGCGGTTCCGCTCAAACGTATCGATTGGCTTCATTCAAAATTCCTCCCCCCCCCCCGTTTGTGGATTCCATATCGTTTAATTACATGCCCGCATCTTGTGAGATGAGAGCGTACTGAGCTACACTGTAGGACTCCTCTCATTACAAACATTTTTCCGAGTTCCATTTCAGTTTCACAGACTGCAGTGACCTGTATTTTTGTGTTTTACTTTTACTGAAACCCAAACCAGGTGACACGTCGCTTTCAAAAGGCAACAAAACCTCAATGCGGCACATACATTACAGTCAATTCCTTTGTGTTCAGAAGGTAACATCTAACAAGCTGCTGTTTTCATAAAGGAAGCCCTATAAATGACTCGTATTAATTAGACTTTATTTGTAAATGCAAATGAGTTTAATTAAAAACAGACTTTTCGCGGCAGCTTCAAAGGGAGCCACAGCAACATAATTCCGCGGTTTGCTCGGGCGCAGTAATAACGAGCAGCATTTTGCTTAATGAGACAGTAATGCAGTAATTTGTTTATGCTAACAGTGCTAAACAATATTTGTCCTTTGGTGAATCTGTGAATGAATCTGTCAGGATTGTGAGTTTTTGCTCACAAATTTTACAAAGAGTAACAACAAGCCATAAAATCAGGATGCAGCCATTTGTACTCAATCATACATTTTTGTTTTTATTTTTGTGAAGGTTTTTATATTTTAATAATAATAATAATAATAATACGACGAAGAAGAACAATTGTAAATATTTTAAAATCTCCAGTTTCACTAGATGTCAAGACTTTATTTGTAATATCACGGATATTTACAAAAATACTGCATGGTGGAAGAACAGAAATACTTTAGACACACAAGTTAATTGCACAATTTTTAGAACTCCAGATAATGTTGTACAAAACATCAACATGCCAAAAAGACAGTATTCTGACTTTTCATATGATAAACAGGGCCAGTAGAAAGGTCCCTTTCTTTATATTCTGAACACAGAAACATGAAATGTAGTTAAAAAAACAGAACAAAACTGTAAATGTGCAATAGTACCACTGACCCCGGCCAACAGGTTGGAACATCTTACACACAGATAATGGAAAAACTGTTTGGAGAAAAAAAAAATACAACAGAAGACCTGTCATATTAATGAGCTGGGATCTTAACACGAGTATCGCGTTTCTTGTCAACCTCTCCCCTCAAAGTACTGCATGCTCGTAAACACCATGTTTCATGACAGCATTTTTAACTTCAAAACAAAAACGTTTCTCTTTATTTTTTAGTTTGCTGACATTGTCTTAACGTATTTAGCCGATTTTAAAGGGGAGACTTCTTTTTCTTACAGAGGCGACCTGCGCTTTACAGGGCTTTCTCCCACGTTTTGAGAAAATGTTAGATCGTAATTGCTCAGACAGCATGCAGAACCTTTTTGGATGACGGAGCCCTGGCCTTTAACGTTTTCTGGAGAGCGCAGCTGTATGACTGAATTTCTTTACCTCGGGGATGTTGTGCAGCATCAGCTACAACAGAAACAATAACAATAGTCAAAATCAAGTCATACATTGGACTTCGTGTTAGCTTGTGTTGGAATAAGACAATTTGTATGGAGCACGCTCGTAATGCGAGAGTCTCCGCCGCCCAATCTTTAAGTCCTGTTCGGTTCAGATCAGCAAACGGTCTGCAGAAAAAGGCTGCACTGAACAGCACGGTGGAAAGATTACCCAAACCTGCGGTCGGCGCCTCCAGAACACGATTTAATTTCTTCATTCCATTCAGCGGACCTCAGTGCTGTTTGTTCATCGCTGACTGAATGTGTGCCCATGTGAGACCCGGCCCTGCCTGGGCGGCACTGATAACCGGGTACGCTGAAACACGGCTCCCCTCCTCCATTCACACACCAGTTCATTAATGACAAAGGGGAAAGACGCTCCGAGTCCCAGCTTAATTGGCCCGACTGTCTTTCAAAGCATAGAAAAGGAAACTTTATTTCTGACCCGCCTTCAAAAGAGCGCATTATTAATAGATCCCGAAGTCGCAGATATGCAGTGTTTGTTTTGAACGCTTTGACGCGATGGAGGAGGAAGGATTGGTTTGGGAAGACGAGACTGAGCCTCCCGCCGAACAGTAGATGTGCACTGGCAATGACAAATGTGTTTCTCACATCAGGTTCATGTCGCTATAGTAACTCCAGCAAAGTTTTGAACCAAATGCCACTTCAGCTTCCGAGACGGTGTTGTTCTGTCTGACAATTATCTCCTGAGAAATCAAAAAAGGACACGAGACAACAGCTCTGTCGGATTGAAATATGTTGTAAAAATGTGAAGTCTACAGTTAAATATACTATTGTACCACTGAAAATACTGATCTAGTTTTTAAGGGAAAAGCTTTTTGAGAATTCCCAATATACGCATATAAAAACCAATCCGTTATGCAGCATTCACTTTTTAATGATTAAATAACTGAAACCAATTTTAACCAGGCTCCAACCTCTGCTGTAATCTGATAAATATATCAATGATTATAAGCTTATGTAGCTCTGTTAAATGACTAGAAATAAAGCTGTACTGAGTGATGTGGCTAAGAGGACATGACCACAGTTTAAACACTTATCCCTTTCTGGAGCAAAACCTCATAGTGGAATGAGCTGAGTATTCACCCCCACCCCTCCTCCCTTCTCCCAGCATGCCTTGGTACAGATTGCCCAACACCCAGTCTATTCTCTGGCTATGCTGCAGTTTTGAGACTGAGTGCACATGGTGATCATGAAGGCAATGTTTTGTCCGCTAGGAGCCCATTCCATCTTGGAGCAAGGCCAGATGGAATCCTCTGGCTGTCAAAGACCTTGGGCTCTGAGCGTTTGGCATTACAAAAGCACCCTCCTATCACTCTCCTGCCCCCCTTCATCACGTGCAGTCCAGTTACCCTTTCAAGCTGAACCACATGTGGCCGTTACTGGTAGCTTTAGCCTGTTTTCATCCATTAATGTACCATGTCAAAGGTGAGGACAGGGACTTCCTGTCTGCTGTCCGAGCAGCCGCCAGCCCCCTCAGACTGAGCACAATGCTGAACACCCTTTTCCTGCATGCCATCACACAGGTCCACACCAGCTGAGTATGCAGCCAATGCATACAGTCAGATAAAACTGCGCCAAATGTGCTTTTAGCTTGCCAAAAGCAAATATTAAAAAGGTGGAATGTGTGTCAAAAAAGACACATTCCACCTGTGAAATGTGCGATACTGAGTTGTTCTTAACCTCAAAGGCTGCAAAATGTTTCTACTGTTCCAAGGACATGTGCAAAGGAAACATCTTTTAACAACACCAAAGAGCATTGAAGAGCGTTATGGTAGGCAGGTATATGCCACACAAAACTAAAAACACTAATTCAGGCTGTGATACAAGATCTGGGCAAGAGCAGAGTTTCTTGCAGAGCCTGGGATGACTGAGGGAAATGAAATTTCATGAGAAAAGTGGACGAAAAGAGGGAGAGGCATGGTCGCTGATTAGCCACACCTGTGTCCCATTGCCCTGGCAGGTATTTAAGCTAGTCTGTTGCACTGCTATGTGTTCAGTTATGAGTTATTCTCTGGTATGCCAATGTCTTAGCAAAGGGGCTTTCTGAGCTCTTGTAGTACTCTGGCTAATAGTTAGTGCTCCTGTGTGTTTCCTATTCAAGATACTGTTTGTGTTTAACTGGGCCTTTTGTACCATCATTCTTCTGACGACTGCTGCCCTGTGTTTGGAGCTGAGATCTTGTATGGTTATTTAAGAAAACATCCCTCCCAATAAAGCCTTTAATTTCTTGGAGTCTGCAACTCAATTGAGTCTTTTAGAAAACTGCTAAAACATTGTTATTCAGGCCTTTAGTTAGATCAAAGATTGCTATGATAATTCCTAGTTTTATGTTTTGTATGTCTGTATAGCTGGTTCTGTATTTTACCTTTGTTAGTTTTTATTTGATATTTTATTGTGAAACACTTTGTGATTCTTTCTGTGAAAAGTGCTATATAAATAAACTTTACTTAATAACTTACTCCACTTTACTTAATTACTTACTCCACGTAACAGAGAGAGACTGGTCAATACTATTAATATTGTGTCATGTTGTTCAGGCAATACAGATCAACATATAACATTGTGGAGTTTTGGTCTACTACTGTGTACTGAAAATGTACACATTAAAACCAATGTTTTTTAAACCAAAGCAGTACACATCTGCTGTGGTGTCTAAATTACATTTAAAAACATGTACATTTTACAAAACAGGTACAAAACATGTGCTAGTATTTTTTAATTGGCGCTCCAATTTAACCAGAAAATACCTTCATTCTAGGTATAATTTTAAAAGGCATAAATCTTAAATGTACAAAAACAGGGTCTGAACAGATCTGAGAAAATAGCCAGCAAAACATTCAAGCCACAGACGGCTGAATGTGGACAAAGTCATAAAACAGGCAAACGTTAATACACAGATCAAGAACCACTGGGGCAAAACAGCATTTTTGACAGCTTGGATGAAAGGAAAGTGCAGACTTCAGGTTGCATTGGGCAAATACACTGGACCTGTAACACAATATAATCAGACGCTTCCATTGGTCCTTTGCTGTAACGCCTGATTGGCTGAGTGCTCAGCACGATCTCTGAGTGAAGTCAGAGTTCAAACACTGAAAACTAAAAGGGAAAAAGGTTCAAACATGAAAAAAAGCCTAGATATGTGAATATGTTAGACGCATAAAAAGCTACACACTTAAAGATGAATGTCCTCTCAAGGAAACTGCTACAATAACTGCTTGTGAAATTCCATGGCTTTCCACTTGTGATTTTTTTGCACCGTTACAAATAGTGCTTTAGATTTGCAAAGATGATAATCCAAGTATTACATACCAGCAAGTAATAGTAATAAAAACACAGTTAAATATAATGACCACACTTATCTTTGAATCTGCTTCTACGTATCGATTAAGGCCACCATAATGTGTCATATTAATTTCATACAGGAATTCACTGTTAATCTGTTTAAAGACCTCAACATCAGAACAAAGGCCACCTCAAACATTTTTTCCAGTTGATTTTAGAGATTTAGAAAATTATAAGATACCAAGCATGCTTCTCCTTCTCAAATATAATTTTTCATGGATTAGGAATATGGTCCTCAGCACGTCATTCCACAAAGACACACTCTAAGGGCCTGACTTTGAACTACATGACATACTAAAAGGCCCAGGTGTACATATAATTATACTGAAGCACAGGAAGTGTGACGTTTCAGAGGAGCACAACTTAGCATTGTTAAAGAGGCCTGATTAAAAAGGAGCATTCCCGCATACTTGTAACTGAGGTAACATGTTCAACAGTAATTTCAGAGTCCCTTATCTGATTAGCTAAATTACTGCCTTGACGAGCAACTAGCATCTTACATTTTGATTCTGTGAAATCCTGCCAATCAATCAAGCATATAAAAGCACACAACCCAGAAAAATCACTCACAGCTCAGTACTGTAACAGTAACATCTAGAGAACGTGTGGCTCCGCCCTGAGTAACCGCAGCCAGGTCAAGTGACATGTACTGCACTCCAATAAATTAACTCAGAAAACCTTCAGAGAACCTGACACAAAACACACGGAATTCTTGATCAACACCTGCGTTACACAAAAAAACACCGGAAAATGTTTTAAATGACTAACATGCAAAACCTCACAAAAGTGCCAAGCAACAAAAAGGTAAAACAATTACACATATTTACACTGAAACTCGTATAGAAAACAAAAAACTTCACAGACATGCATGAAAGACATGCAGAAACAGAGGATATTATAGTGTTGCTTTTTAAATAATATTACCAATTTCATTTCAAACCTATGGTTAAATCAAATAAAGTCCTTGAAATATCCTTCTGGCAAATAAATCTCCATTCAATGACATATTGCTTTACTTACTCATCCATTTAACTTCCACACTCCACGATGACTGTCCTGCTAATTGCTTTTTAACTCTCTTTGATTACAAGGTCAATTCTAAATGGCTGAAGAACCCTGACTTAAAGCAGTCCAGCTCCACCATCTCCCGTCCTGCCGCTGGATAACAGGCTATGTTTAAGATTTGATTTTCATGAAGCTATTCATCATCCTGACATCTGAACGTTACAGCATTAACAGACTGTATCATGGCAACAGCATTTTGTGAAACAATAAAGGAAAGTAGAAAATCGTGTTTTAAATTTCCTCTAAAGGAAAAGATCCTGGGTCTTCTATCACTTTTGTTTACACCACATTGTCTTATATGGTTCAAGGATCTGCTTAGCTCAGTACATAAAAATTATATGTGCAATGTTGTATCAGTGGCTTTATGCAGTTTACCTTGTCTTAATACTGAGACCTGATTATCTTGATAGAATAAAAAGAGCATTGAAAGAGCAATTGTTTTACATGTATCTTGCTTAGGTTTGCGTGCCGCACTGGCTGCTGATTACACTGCAGGCTGTAAATAAAGGCTTACGCAAGTTCACAGCAGCATGTTTGGAAGCGATAACCACCCTACTCCTCATCTGAATTAGCGCGTGGATCCATCTGCCTATTCACACTTTCCTCTTCCCGTCACCTCCCATAGAACAAAACAGATTACAGGATTATTCTGCAAAATACAGCAGCGCAGGCCTTGCATTGTCAGCGTTTCCTTTTGTTCTCATAAATTTAAATCAACACGCACACACACAAATAAACCAACTTCAAAGTTGACTGAAAAATGCAAAACAATACACATAGTTGAAAGCACAATGCTGATAGTCAACCTCTGTTTGTATATGGTTCTACAGGCTGCTTTTAAAATTGATATGCATTTAACTTCTGTATTAAGGCTATATTGCATTGCTAATTCAGCCATGATCAAGTCTTTTTGCAGTGACACCAATACACAAAAGAGATAAATAACTGAATATTTTGTGTGATAAAAAATCAGTTCAGTATTTTAAAAACATTAAAAGTGAATACCGTAAGAAAACAATTACTGTAAGAACCACAGGCATGTGTTCAGTACATAACAATCTCCTTTGAAATGTTACCCAATTGCATACCAATCCCGTTTGCTGTTTTCCAGACCCCTGCGGCTATAATTGGACAATTTCACTGTCACCTGAAACCATCAAGGAAAAAGCATCTCAAAACAAGTGAGGCCTGACTCTGAAGTAACCCACAACAGGGGTCGAATGGGAGAAGCTCAAATGTGTAGATCGCAAAAAAGAAAAAAGTACAAAACTAGACTTCAACTCTGCTAACGAGGAAATTAACGGAGCAAAAATGTCAGGGCTCGAAACAAAAAAGCTGTGAGGGTGGAAAAACTACCAGTGAACCATGAACTTTCAAATACCTTTATTTTTCCGACAGTGAAATCCATCAATGGCTATGCTCTGTACTTTCTAGAATATTTATTGGCTTACCCTTTTTTTCTCCCTGTCACGCTACTCTGGACATGCAGTGCTGTTGATGGTATCGTTATCGTTGAGGCTCTGCAGAGCAAACTCTGAGGGCACATGCTTGAGTGTGTTCACAGCCACTGACAGTATGGACATTTTATTGCCTTCCAGCTGCCTTGTGCTCTGTGATCAAAGGAGAAACCGTCAGCTGAGCCACACGGTGGAACTGACACCCATCACACCTCACACCATGCGCATTCTGCACTTCTGAAGCAGCCGTCGGACGTGGGCACAGTCCTGGCGTGGTTTTCCCGCACGGCCAGTCAGCCTACGCATGGCCGCTGCCTTCTTCCGCATCGCGCTGTTGACGCAAATACGATGATTGCTTTGCTCACAGTTTTGCCCCTGCTATGAGACGCCGTCCGACTGATCAAGTCCCACTTTCCCCTCACTCAGGTCCTCTGCAATGGCATTTGATCGTGGCTGTTAGGGAGCAGGGCCAAGGAGACCTCGATGTCACTGTATTTTGTCAGCTTGGAGCGGCTTTAATAACCAGACTTAACCGCAGCGTATGCCATTACTAAAATATGAGGGTTGGAGAGTCAGTTGCACGCTGGGCAAGAGTGAACAACAAAACCTAAAGCTCAAGAACCCCAATAACTCTGTTTGCTTATGAATTATTCTCAGACACAAGCTGAACAGTCGCTTCCAGCTCCACGCAGAAGATCAAGGCCCATTATTAGAATTCCATTTAAAAAAACAACCAATTATGCTTTCGAAAATTGGACAATTTTACAGAAACTGTGTATACAACCACTTAAAATCAATTATAAAACCTCTCAATAACAAACTCAGATTGAAAACAAATGCCGGTGATTTTATAAATCATTACCTGTATATACAAAGGTAATCTAGCCTTGATTTACCATACCTTGCAGTTTGAACAGTGATGCTTTTGGTCATGACCATTCATGTTACATGTTTTTTATACCCTTATATATACCTTTTCCAGGATTGGCTGTAGTTTTAGTGATGATACAAAGTATTCAACAGTGCTGTCAATCCCTGTTTACCAATTTCCATCACTCTCTCTTTCTCTCTATTGCACAATGATCTCATATCTACAATGCTAACAAGGGCACAGAGTAAACAATTTTGCAAACATAAACAAAGTTAAAAACTTGTGAAACTTTTTTAAAGCTGATTAATATTGCATTAAGTCATCTATTAGCTAATGTACAGAGAGTGCATCGGTTTACTATAGTGCCTTATATTTTGGGGCAAGAAAAAGACTCATTTAAAAACACACTACCTAATCTAGTACATTATCATAAATGGCAGTTAAAAGTTTTGAAAAAGACTGTATAAGATGCAGTATATATTTCATTACAGAAAAAACAGGAATTAGTAGACAGCACAGCTCTGATGGGGAGATCCAAGACTGGCTGACCTACTTTTACAAGTAGTGGTAAGTGTGTCTGCATTTATTGCTTTCTTTCACTTTATAGGCAGACAGTTTAACTACTAACAAAGGACAGGATTTCTGTAGTCAGTTCTGTTATCACACTATTAGTGACCATGCATCCAAGGCATTCAGGATATTAGCAAGTTCACTTAAATATGAGAACATAAACATTCTATAAAGAAAAGGCAAAGTAGAAGTGAAATCAGAATTAACTCAGGACACCCCATCACCTCAGCTCATTACCTATACAAAAATACATATATATTCCAGCCTCTTCATAAACATAGTTTCTCACTGCTAACAGTTTAGAAATCTTCAGTCTCACCTGTTGGTGTGGCTGCTGTGACTAATTGGGACGTAAGGTCTTTTTGTGAAAGCGCTGTTCTGTTACAGTTTTAATCTGTTTCATCGTTTTCCAGTATGAAATAATGCACAAGGACCATTCTCAGATAACTTTGCAAAGCAACTCCACATACCCCAGGGTTTATGCACCTGTCCCAGTGAATGCAGTGTTTGGGTGTTCAGGCCCTGCTACCTGAAGTACTCTAAATGTCAGTGAAATGAAGCAAAGGTGAGAGAAAGTTCAAATCTGCGCACAGTCTGGAGTTACTGAAAACAGTCCAGACTTTGCTCATTCAAAGGTCACCTAGTAGAGATATTCTTACTGCTAGCCTCTGTAATAATTGTTTTTCTTTGCAGGAGCTGACAAAGCACTAAGTATATTTAATATATACAAACCAATTCACTCTTATTAAAATGGGGCACCAATCCCATCTCTTCCTGTGCCACATGTAGGGATACAATTGTGGTGAAGAGCAATAGGATGGTGCCTCGGGGTCAAATGGCATGCTTGCTCCATTAGAGAGATTAGTGTGCAGTGAGGTGCGTTCAGCCCCGTCAGCACGTGCTTTTCAGTGTGTCACTGGGGGCACACAGGCAGAGATGCATAGAGAGGATCTGGTCACAAAGGAGGTAGCTGTCGTTATGTCCAAAGGTGTAAATTATCACCATAGCTTCCTCATTAACTAATTTGAAATTAACAGTCAGAGTGACAGGTGGTGGGCCCAGTTTGCCATTCTGACAACAATGGGGAGGATCATGTTGGGGAGGGGAAAATAAAAGGTCAACAGAATTTGTATCTGGAGAAGATGCTGGCCATCGGTTACATCATCGAAAATATTTTGTCAGATGGGTTCTGATTTATAAAAAAAAAATAAAAATCACACAAAAGACCAGCTATCAAAAATGGCATAATCTTTAACATACTGGCACTAGTTGGCATTAATACAATTAAAATGACGCCATTTACTTGATAAAGCTATAGGAATGCTACCAATAGTAAATAAATTTTAGATCGCTAGTATAAAAAAATCACAAAAATTAACTTGACATCCAGCCCAAAATAAACCTTAAATGTATACTTT
>JABJVR010000033.1:6932077-6964502 GCA_025773905.1 Chitala chitala | reverse complement strand
TGCTCTGGGATGGGCTCCAGGTTTCCCCGCGACCCTCACCAGGAATAAGCGGTTAAGATAATGGATGGATGGATTTGGGAAGGGGTGTGTTGTATTCAGGCTTCTTCGAAATGTGCGTAAGTACTACGCGGAGACCGTAAGAGCTTAATTTTGCAGGTCAGTGAGATCACATTGATGACCTGCGCCTTCTGAGTTACCACAAGGGGTCAGTGATGCCAAAGAGGTTCTCAATACACTGTCTTACTATTAAGCCCGTAAAATGTTAGTCGTATGCAAAAGTATAAGAATTATATAAATCTATCAATAGATATACAGTCAGCGGAAATACGTTAATTATAAGCTGTTGTTGTTGTTTTCTTTCGTTAAGAAGTTATTAATAATGACATACAATTTATATATAAACGAAACAAAAATGTGGAGACGGCAGCCTAATTATTACTATTTTTTTAAATCCAGTGATGTTGTATGCGTATTGCTTAAGGCGATTATTATAAACGTTTCGCAATTTATGCGCGTCCATGACATTTCTGCAGTTCCCGGACAGCCTCACTGAGTTTACTCATGTCCTTTTCAGTATAACTGGAGGTGAGAGGCGGGCTCCCAAACACACCTCCCGGGTGTGCTGGCAAGGTGCGGTAAAAGGTCTGGAGAAGTCTCGTCTCTGTCACTCCAAAGGCTCTTTCACTTCAAATGGATCTGAAAAACCTGAACTTTCTTTTTACTTTCCTATCCGCATTAGGTAAGACAAATACAAAGAATTGTACCTATGCATTTTAATTACCTGAGAATGATATAATATACACGAGGGTGTATTTATGTCACATTAAATAAACGGACAGCTTTAAACAGACGAACAAAATGGTTTTTACTTAGCCAATTTTAACGTGATTGTGCGCGTTTAGTTTTATCTCTTTATACATATGCAGAGGACTTTGGTTTAAAGCAGCTTGTTGGTTAACTTGTAATGAAGTCGCTGAAGTGCCTTTCGTGACATGTAATTAGGGTGCTGTTAGACTCCAGTCGACCATAATATGATCTGGGGGAAAATGCTGTTTAAAATATACGACTTTTAAAGGTTGTGTGTGATCGAAATATTGTAGTTGATAAGAAACTGGCATAAATGAAATCTGTATTAACGATTTTCTTCGGTGTGTCTTCAGTAAGTACTGGATGCTTTGAGTATGTGGATTTGGATGTTTCTTTTGATGTGGCCTCATGCATGTTCTTATATGGTGCTGTGTGTGTATTAACATGGGATGTGATGTTGGCATATGTGTGTTCTGATTCCTCAGGATTGTGTTCTGCACAGCAGATACTAGATCCTGGCCCTTTGAAAGGCATGCTGGCAGGGAATATGACAATTGCCACACACAATCTGCCTTCACCATTACCACAGTTTGTGACCATATCCTGGACCTTTGACAATGGCAACGGGCAGAAACCACTGATAAATAGTGTTAATGGTGCAGTAAAGCCACCGAATGCAGATTTCACTGGCAGGGTGGTTCTAAATGGGAACACAGGATCACTGCAGCTGACCAACCTTAGAGTACAGGATTCTGGAATTTATACAGTTAACATGATTTCTGACAGTGGACAGTTAACAGGGCAGACTGAACTGAAAGTTTTTGGTGAGTACTAATTTACTTTGTTATGCAGTTACTATGGCAAAATGGAAATGAAACTTGTCAGTTAATGTAACGAGACTGAAAATGATGAAAGTTGTCAGTCCCCGCCAGAGAAGGCATGAATACAAGAGTTACTAAAACTCTGAAGAAGCACACTCACTTTAACAGGCTTTGTAAATCCAAAGTGCTAACTGTCATAGGGTGGAAATGTGCTTTTTACATCAAGCACTTCAACTAAAATAAGAATTAAAAATCAATTCATTCTAATGCAGAACAAGAGCTGATAATAGGAATAGATTTGAGAAGGTCTGTCTTTAAGGCGTGGCGACTCTCAGACTCTGTCGTTTAAACATGTTAGTGGCACAGCCCGGGTTTCCAATTAGAGAATTTTCAGACAGTTTCTGTAAATTTTAATTTACTATTTTTTGCATAATGGTATTCTAAAATTTCTATACAAAGACGAAACCGCAACAAATACCAGTCGTTTCAATTCCACGTTGTTTGATATGCTTTGATGAAGTATTCATGCATGTAAATTAAAGACACAATTTTATATGAATACAGCCTTAATATCAATTTCTATTGTACACGAGCTTCTAATTATACTATGCACAGCATCAGCTTTCATCAAGGTTTGTAATTGGACTACCAGTGTAGAAATACTTTTTTCTTACACAACTAGAAATACTTTTTTTTTTACAACAGGCTTTCAACAACCCAAGGTTTGTAATACAGATGTAACCGATACTGTAAGGTAGCAGACCAAATCCCGAGTGCTTCTTAACAGCACGCAGTAGGTTTGTGTCAGCAGCACTGCTACGAACCTGCTCTACCAAAATCTGAGTGCTAAGAGACCCCGCAACCGTTTTCTGTGTCTTGTTACCAGAGCCTGTTGCTGATGTGGTCGTGACAGCAAATGTCACCAACCCTGTGGAGCTGAATGACACGGTGAGCCTGTCATGCTCTGCGGTGGGCTCTGAGCTCAGTTTCAAGTGGCGGAACGGCAGCTCTGAGATCGTGCCAGGTGGTCGAGTGAGCCTGAGCAACGATAACCGCACCCTCATCATCTCCAGCATTCTGAGGTTTGACAGTGGACCGCTGATCTGCGTAGTACGTAACATCTTCATGACCAGGAGCGCCAACCTGACTCTGAGCATAAGCTGTAAGTCCTCCATTGGCTCTGGTACACCCCACAAGTGAGTCAGGGAGAGAGGCTTAAACGCCCCTGGGAACCCTACATCCCAAGCATTAAAAATTAAATAATGGCTTAACTGTTAAAATGTATGTTTGGTAATGCAGAGCAACTGGTTCATGAAATTGTAATAAGTTTAGAACGAGGTTTACGTCTCTATAGGCCAGCATAGCAGCTAAGTGGGTGGCACCATTGTGTGATACTTCCTCGTGAATCTGGCTTTCAGCCCTGTCTGTGGACATTGCACATTCTCCCTGTGCGTGTCCTCATGGAAAAAATGACTTGGCAATTCACTTTCACCTGTACCTGGCCGTGAAAACTGTGTGCATGATGGAGATGCCATGCTCCACACAGTCAGTGTGAGCTGCCATTCTCTTGAAGGCACAGCCAAGTATCACATATAAGATTCACATTTTGTTATCCAGCACATTTGATCCTTTTGTTTTCACCAATCTCTTACGCTTTTGTTTGGTAATGATAACGTTTTATTACTGTCAAATTATAAAATCTGTATATTTCCTTAAGCATTTTGGATGGAAATTAACATTACTTCTATAACTAAAACACATTTTTTTGTGACTAATATAAATTATGTGTTGCAGATGGGCCAGAAAATGTTGCAGTGACAAGTGAAAAGGTCCTGTACACCTCAGGGTCCAATCTAAACCTTTCATGTTCAGCTCAGTCTAATCCCCCAGTGATATTTCAGTGGTATTTAAATGGAATCCAGTGTTCCAGTGGAAGCCCAGTACTACAGAAAACAGACATAAAACCAGACATGAGTGGGAATTACACCTGTTTGGCCTTCAACAGCAAAACCCTTCGTTATAAGGCTTCTTCGCCAATTCAGATCACAATTCTAGGTGAGTCAGCTCGGATTCCATTCGCAGACCCACACATGCCGTCTTGAGTTAGACTCCTCCTCGTCTTCACACAGTTTACTCGTTGAGTGCACATGTGATACGCCTGCAAAACAGTTCATACCTTTGTGTCTTTTGGGAGTTTGCAAACCCACAAGTGCAATTTTGCTATACTGAGTCAAATTTTATTTTGTAGAAAACATTTATTCCATTAGAAGGATAATGATTGTTTTATAATGTGAAATACGTTATTATGAAACATGATGTTTGCTTAAGATAATTTTTTGTCCTTCATTCAGTACCGCTGTGCAAGTGTTCTGCCATGTTGCTTTGCTAATAATGTCCCTTACAGTCAGTAGGTCTGTAACATCTTTACACTGACTGCTTTGGTTCAGATATATTAGCTACCAGATTAATCTGCATTTATCTTCCACTTATTAAACAAATGTGCCTTATTGATAGTTCTTAGGTGCCCCCTGATATATGAAAATTTATATAAGCCACATTTTGTCTCATTCTGTGTGGTTATAACCCTTTCATCATTTCCTCTTCAGCTGGTGGTGGGCAGCTCTCTTGCCTTGGACTTTGATTAATTAGCCCAAGTCTCAAGGATAGTACTGTGTACATTCCAAACCAACATTTTTCCAAGCTTTATCTGTTTCACATTGTATATCACTATTAGACTTACATATATGTTAGACTTTATCTTTCCAGTAATAAATATCTGAGAGTGCAGTTAAAACTAATTAGAGACATTATTGCTGGTCTCTTAAGAACCGTGGTATTTACCCACGCAATCCAAAAAGGGAGGTACTGGTCAGGTCAGAGGTAATTCCAGTTATTCTGTGAATATTCACACCTGCTTTTTACCCGTGTGTCATTTCTTGAGAGATTGTATCACAGGAAATCAGTTGCCTCGTGTGACTCTCAGCTGTTAGAAGTTCTGTTTATTTAGGGCTTTTCTGTGAAATGCTTGTAAGAAATTTACTTAAAAGTAGTGATATTTGTAAAAGATTTTTTATTTCATTCCATTTTTTTACGTTTTAGAAGTTTAAATACACATTTATATTTCAGTTTCGCGGTTTTTTCGTGATCTGGTTCAGATGATGAGCACGGTTTATTGTTTGGACCTCCTCATGTTTATATTGAGCCCATCTTTGTTTTTCTGCAGACGCACTAACCGGCGCTAGAATTACTGGCCCCACAACACCCTTAATAGCTGGTAACAGCTCAGCTAACCTGACTTGCCAGGCATCCATTGGATCTATTGACACCAGGATCTGGTCGAAAGATGGACATACATTGTCTCCTAGCAACATGTTGACCTTCTCTGCAGATAGGAGTTCTGTGTTTATTACCACAGTTCAGCGCTCTGACAGCGGACTGTACCAGTGCATAATCCAAAATAGTGTCAGCAGTAACAATGCCATGTACCGACTAACTGTCAATTGTAAGTATGAAAAAGACTGTTGCATTGTGGGTAATTTTTTCAAACAGGCAATTATATCCACGCCCAGCCTTTTCACATGGTGACCTCATAGTTTCTGACGAACGCTCGATTAGAAACATTTTAAATGTTCAAGCTAACGTCGATGAAGATTCTCAGGCATGCAGGTGAAACTGTCTGGAAGTTGAATCATGTCAACTGGACATCTGTATTCTTGATAGGAACGTTTCACTACTTATCCAAGTAACTTCTTCAGCCCACACATTTTTTTTAAAGAGCAGATTGAAGAGAGTGCAGTACTGTGACATATGAAGACAGTTTGTGGGTAGTTTGAAAAGTTTTCAGTTGTGCCCAAATTGCTTCTGATGACAGTGTTTTAACTGAGCCAGAAAAATACATCAACCCTGTATGTAGAAAGTATCTGTATTCAGTTTTTTTATTGTAAGCTCATTTAAATGTGACTCTAAACTATGCCTGAAGTTGTTGAGAATGGTGAGCTCGAGTGGTCTTTTCCATGTTACAGATGGCCCAGAAAATGTCAAGGTGGAGGGGGAAAAAGCAGTAGAGGTAGACAGTCGTGTGGAGCTGAAGTGCTCTGCTGACTCGGAGCCCACTGCAACCTTCAGATGGGCATTCAACGGTACAGCAAAGGTGGCAGGCACGCCGACGTACATCATAGAGAATGCTGTCTACAGCAACGCTGGGAAATACAGCTGTGAGGCGACCAATAACGTGACTGGCAAGAGCTCCACGGCCTTCCACATGCTTGCTGTGAAAGGTGAGAGTTGGGGTCAAACACAGTGTAGATCACAGATGTGCAATATGTACTTGTTTAAAAAATCAGAGTACATCAATACCTACACATTCAGTTCTCATTGACTGCCATTGGTGATTGTATTTATTAATTATTTAAATATAATGTATTTGTTACATTTACTCTGATTTCACCTAACGTGTTTAACGTGTTTACGGCTGTAGCACAAATATTTTAGTATGTTTACAGTTGCTGATCATGTAGGTATCACGTCACTGCAACGTCACAGCTTTTACAATGTAGTGATCTATAAATAGAAATTATGCAAACAGCAGAACGTGAATTTCATTAGTATATTTCTATTGTTTTAAGAACAGTATCTTGTATGTTCCATTTTCTTCAGTGTAAAATATTACAGTCCAGTTTACAACCCTAGCCTACACAGGGGACAGAGCACCAGCAGCTCCAAAAGTGTATTGTTTCCAACATTTTCAATTTCTGTGTACTATATACTATATATTAGATAATATTAAATTTGAACACTTTGGGGATAGCAATAATCATAAATATTGAGGAAATAACAGAATGTAAAAAATAGAGCAGTGTTCTTATGCTGTGGAAACCTGTTTTGTATCTGTATCCATTTTTCCAAGGATTGACTCTGTCTTTGCGGTTTTGTATAAACCAGTGAAAAAATAAAGCTACAACAAAGGTAGCTCATGGTTTATTACTTTATGTCTACATTAAATTTACTAGGTTTTCCTTCCATTGTCCTATCACAGAATATAGTTTTATTTAGCACTTCCTGTAACATTACTGAGCGAAACATAACACGACCCAGCAGGAAACCTGTACATTACATGAGGGGGTCTGTATTAACACAAATCCAGGTGCTAATTATAATTAATATTTTGTAGTTTACTTTAAAAAAATCTGTGGCATCTACCAAATTTAGTTTGTGAAGTGGAGCTGTTGCCAGAAAGAGCACACGGTGACATACGGGAAGCGTGTGAGCAGAGCAGCGGTAGGCATGATGTGTTCAGTGTCACTGACACGGTGCTCCTTTGGCACAGAACACGGAGCGCTCCCCGAGGGCCTGTCAGGCGGAGCCATCGCTGGGATCGTCATCGGCGTCCTAATAGGTCTGCTGCTCATCGTCGTGATTGCAAAAAAAGTAATGAAGAAGCGGAAGTAAGTGCACCGTCTTCACGGCGTCCCGGCTGTGCCCTCGCCTCCCCTACTGCTATCTTCCTCCTGTTCTTCCTTATCTTCCAGATTTGAGTTCACATCCTGAGCTTCTCTGAGTGGCTGACCTATTCCAGCAGGAGTTGAGGGCCTTTTAGAAGTAGCTCATGCTGTAGTGTTGAACTCGAAAAGACGGTTATATTGAGCCAACAGGCTAAGTCTTTACGTTTACTTCAAGCAATCTTCAGTCTTCATTAAACAGCCTTTGCTGCATTAGATTTTGTCATTTTTATTGCATGTCTAATCAATGAAAAGTATTCAAATATATTGTTGAGCAAAATATGGGATGATTGTAGGTTTTATTTTGGTTGCTTGACTTCCTCCACGTATTTTTCCATTTTAAAATCTGAACGCCGTTTTATCTGGCTGATATGTGTATTTGCTAAAACAGACTGCATTTGAGATTGAAAATTCCTTGTGTACACTGTCTTTTCAAGGTTATCCGTACTTGCATTTTACTGTTCAGTTTTACTTTAAGACGTAAAAATACAGAAATTTTAATTACTTGTAGCACAATCAATGCATCCAAATAAAGACATCATAATTTAAATTTTTATATTACCACCATTCGCTAGCATGTGTACTTACTGGTATTCTATGATGTTTTAGTCTTCAGACTAGACACAATTCAGATGTTGCTAGATGTTATCATTCTGTTTTAGGGATGGGAACATGTTTGAAGATTACACATTTTTTGCTAACTGGGCTGTTTTATTGTTCAGTTGCTGTTATGGAGTGTTGAAATTATTGCATTTTCATGGTTTTTTCTTGTTTGAAAACTTTACATATAAATATTTTCTTGCTTAGTAATAGGACTGAATTATGTAACCTCAGTTTTTGCGATGTTCAGGAGAACCAACAAGTAACATCTTGCATTTCAGACAGGATTAGGACAAGAAAAAGCTAAAAAGTAACATACTTTTATGTTTTTTTGTTCTAGACTTTCCCAGATGCACAGTGTTAGTTTAGACAGAATAACTTATTCAATGGTTTAACATGTATAAAGTTTCGCCATTTTCTTCAATGAGTCAGGTTCATGGGCTCAAAGGGGATTATGGTTGTATGGGAACCTCACCAACAAGTCTGTCCTCTCATACAAAGTTAACAGTCTGGTTCATTTAACATTAATGGATTTATCTATTTTCAGTTAGTGATACTTGATGAGGCATGTTAAAAGAAAAGCAGTTTAGCTCTGCTCACGAGTACTGTTAATGCAAATGTGCAAGATGACCGTGCAAAAGGCAGACAAAGGCATAACGGTCGAGATAACAGAATCAGCACAATAAGCAAGCAGGAATGTTTCCTTCTCAGGTCAGTACAAAAGGCAGGACGTTCCCGCTAACCGTAACATCTGCTACTAATACAATTTTGAGTTTTCCGTTGAAGTAAAATTTTTTAAAGGCACAGCGCTTCACTTGGTCCGTAAAAGTTGCCAAAAGTACCATTAACGTGACTTAGAAAATTATGACTAGCAATCATTATTGTTGTTTTTTTTGCTTTGGTTTATCCAGACGTGTGTTGTAGTCAGCATCTAGCACTATACAGGTGATGTGCCAGAAAACAAGTGACAATTCTGACAGAAAACAGTGCAGATCTTCAGAGCCGCTCAGCTCATGCCTGCTGCAGCATGACAGGCACTCTGTTGGTGTCTGTATTGTAGCAGATTTGTCAGACTACATTCCGACAGAGTTACAACAAGCTTCACAGAAAGATTCCTGCTCAACTGCCAGGCCTCACCCCTTTTTTCACAGCTTAAAACAAAATAAGATGGGGAGGAATTCAAGAAGCCAAACAGTGATACCTGAGCGTTACTTCCCTTTACAAACAGAGGGAAAAAAGAACAAGCAAACAGTATAGCAGAAACCACTGAAAACAAACTTTAAAAATTTTGCGTTTCTGGCAAGAGGTTCTGTTGCAGTAAGAGAGCCTCAGGTCGTGTTGTGAAGGGAAAGGCCAGACTACGCTGAAAACGAGAGAGACTGTATGTCTGGAATGTGGGGCTGTGTCTACACAGGCCCTGTCCCCTTACTACTCCAGATGCAATCTGCTCTGCACCTACAGCCTCAGGGGGTACCTCAAACGTCCATAGCTCACAATGACAAGACCCTGTTTTCTTTTCATTCCCTGTAACCTTACTCTTAAAAAAAAAAAGAAAACCTCAGAGTACAAGACACACCTGCAGGTTAAAGGTCAGGCTGAGGATGTTTATAGCGCTGCCTAAAAAATGTACATGGTAGGACAAGAAACCAGATTAGTGTAACGAATGTGTGTGTGTGTTGCAGCAGATGTTACTGTGTGAGGAAGAGGCGTGTGTGTGTTTCACAATAGAATGTTAAGAATCAGGTGAGCACGTCTAGGTCTTCCTCCATCACTCTTTAGCAGTGCATGTTCCGTTTGTTCATGGGGTGAGAGAGTGACTGTTATTATTTATTAAAACGTATCCTTAGAGAAACACCAGAATGCTTTATTTTTCTCTGAGAGTGCTCACTGATATTGCAGCCAGTAGTCAAGATTTATTTGAAATATTTATTAGA
The DNA here is from genome assembly GCA_025773905.1 of Chitala chitala. Taxonomy (NCBI): domain Eukaryota; kingdom Metazoa; phylum Chordata; class Actinopteri; order Osteoglossiformes; family Notopteridae; genus Chitala; species Chitala chitala. The sequence continues at coordinate 6,954,842 of JABJVR010000033.1, read as the reverse complement.
ATACATTTTAGTGACTATGATTTTCAACAGATGATCCAGTACTGAAACCAGTTTTTGCACAGACAGCATAAGTAGCAGATAACTAGTGTTAACTAACTTGGTAAGACGCAGGCAGGGAGAGTGAGTTGAGAATACTTGTTTAGATTAGACACAGCTGAGATTTCATACAAGGTCTCCTTTTACTTAGTAACGTGCTCCACCCTAACCCCACCCTTTTCAATATTCTCTCAGCTTTTATTAACCAGCATTTGTCTTATCTAACATTTTTCTCTGTCCTAAATCTGTATTTCCTGACATCACCCAATGTTTTGTGTTATCTCCACTACAGATCTGTCGTTTTGCAAAAAAGTAACATTACAAAAATATGAATTTAAATCCCTTATTTAAAATGCAAGTAATAACACTGAATAGTACAGTCTAATTATACTTTATAACCAAGCTTGATGGAAAGACAAGTTTGTGTTTTGCTGCATATAGCCATGGTGTAAAAAACAGCTTATTATACAAAACACCATGTTTGTAGTTGCTAGTATGGTACTAGAAATAATAGTGTAAAGAATATTTAAATTTAATAATATTGTTATGTCGTTTAATGTAATTAGGAGTAATGCCATTTGGTTTGTTTGATTTTATCTGGAAACAGATAAAGAATTCAAACAAATTGTCCAGACAGCTTCAGTAAAATCATAAACATTTTATATAAAAAAACTTTGTACCACACTGTCTGTATAGTTTAATTGATGCACTTTGTCTTGACAAATTTATAAAATGTGTTTTATTTAGAGTTAATGAGTATGAAAACTAACCAAGCCTGTGTCATTTGGTAGCTAATTACATATTTCATAATTGCAGTTACATATGGATTATAATCTCTTAAATTCACACTTTCTCAGTGAAAATACAGGAATTTGGATGCAATTAAAAAGTGCTGTTTAAAACTTGTCAGGGATTCAGCAATGGAGAAAGCAGGACGAAAGCATAACTGAGCTGTATGGAAGGGAAAGATAGTTATAAATGTAAAAAGTGAATAACGAGTCCTTTGTTGTCCAACGTAGCTTTGACCAGCTGGATATGTGTGCTGGACCCAGTAAGACAAACGAAAGGTGTGTTTCCCATTTTGAGATTATTGTAAAATTGTTTTGACGGGTTTTTGAAGTTTTTGATTTAATTGTCTGTTTAGAATATTTGCTGTGATACGTGAGTTTTAGGAAAAGTCTGTCCTTATTTACAAAGACCTGGAGTTCTTTCCTGTGGAGTTTATCTTTAGGCAGATATATATTTCTAAAGTGTTGTTTTGGGCTGCTGGGAATCAAGTCTTCATTAAAGTGCATTCATTTGGAACTGCCAATAACTAAAATTTAAGGAAGCTGCGTGGTTTTGAATGTTTTTAATATTGGTCTTGTATAGTTACCATTATAAAATGTATCTCCACAATTATGTTAATGGAATTACTGGTATTGGAATGTAAAATTTAATGCAACACACTTTATTCTCTAAGGATGTATTTTGATCCTTGTACAGTATTTGCAAATAAGCATTTATGACTTTCTGTATTTGTCAGATATGTGTAGGAGTCTTGAAATTCTGATTGTCCTTTGACCCGAGCAGTAAAAATAGAAAGATTTCTCAGTCAGAAACTTAAATGCAGAAATAGATTTTTTGAACCCTCTACCTTGGCACTGCCGGTCTGTCCTACGACCTGATATGCCTACAGAAGAACAAAGATGCCTCAGTACACAGGAAGCTGAGGTGTATACACATAAAACACAAGAGCAACTGTGATGAAATAACAAGCTGCTGGCCTTTACTCGTTTGGCCAGTGATCACAGCACACTGGATTGGTTTGTATTAACTACAAAACAATTGTGCTTAAAGTTACATTTAGCACTGGTTAAACAATTCTTTTTCAGTAATGATTAACCCAACGATCCTTCTTTTCTGTACATTTTATTTCAGGATCGAATCACCATATTAGCGAAAGAGAATGGGTAAGCTACCTACGCCCCGGCGCTTTGTGCGTTAGTGTGAGCTCATTTTAATGTGACACGTGCTTGAACAGTGCTCCTTTGTTGGCTCAGCTTGAGTGCTGCTCTGTTTGTTCTACTTCTGCTCCTCCCTGGCTTGTGTGTGCTTGACTCCCTGATTCGCCACGTCTTTTCAAACCAGGATATGCTGTGCCTGAGCAGAAACCATTCACTGCCTGTCAGGTCATTTGTATGGATTAGCAGAGGAAACAGACGTAGCAAAATAGAAATACTTGTGTATCGTATGAGGCGAGGGCTTGAGCCTGTTGATGAACTTGTTCGAGGCTGCAGTTCTTGTGTAGAGTTTGTGGCTGGCTCTTATATGGCTGCATGTGTATATATTTTGAGGTCTGTGTCATTACTAAGGATGAGCAACAAAGCAGACCAAAACCAATGTTAAATAATGAAAAAGGGCCACTGTTATATATTTAATATTTGGTGTCCATGTGGAGGTTGTGGACAGGTGTTAATACAGACAGCAACATCTAGAGGACACCTGTATACTTAACATATGTTCACATTGACTCAAACTGATGCATGGCTTTTCTCATCCTAAGCAGTTGAACTAGCCTCTTGTGTGGGCCAATCCTCAGGCATCACGCTACCTGCCTGGCCCAGAAAAACAGATCCACCCCCCCAAACTTGCCACCACGCCCAAATGCACAGGACAAAAGGACCAGGATTGGACGACTGCAGAGCTACCTGTCTTTTTCACCTGTGCACCGCCAAGACACAGCAGTCACGCCTTCTGCAAAACACAGGTGGGGGCATCGTAGTCCTCACACCCATTTCTTTTGTCTTACTGGGAAAAGAAAAGTGAGTCAAACCGGCTACTATTGCACCATCACTGATGCAGCAATAAAGCAAGATGATTTAATTATGACTGTCCTTGGTCGGAGTGACAAGCAAACACAGTTCCTCTCCAGCCCTCCAGAGGACTGAGGCGTAATCCCACCCTTCTGCCTTCTTCTGCCCAGCACTGCCTCTTGTTTTCCTGTCCTTGTACAATTAAACTGTCAGTTTGCTTGTTGGATTCCAAAATGTAAGGTTGAACTGAAGACACTGAATTTCAGTATGTTGATTTTGAGTAAATAAACACAAACATCTACATAGTCAATGACATTTATTTGTTTTGGAGAGTGAATCTGACTGGACGCTGGAGTATTTATGCCAAAAGCCAAATATGAATGTGATTATATAGGATTTATCAAGATGATTTTTGTTTTCCGCAAATATTAGAATCATTCAAGCAGAAACCAAAGGTGTAAAGAGCTTGTAACATTTACATGGTGGCAGGTATGTGTATTTTGTTTTATGATTTTTGTGTTTTTGTTTAAATATGTTTTATTTTTATAAATTCAACACTTAGTACTGTACATTTTCTTTTCTGACATGTTACCATTGTCTCCATACTCAACTGTAGTGAACTTGTTTACAGATGCAAAACCAAGTAATTTAGTGTGGAAGGTGGGGCCAGGGTCACATGACTGCTGTCTGGTCACATGACTGCTGTCCTTCCACCGTTTCTCAGAAGCTACAGCAGCATGAACTGCACGATTGGAAGGCTTTGTGCAGTGTGGGAAGGAACCAGATGTAATGATGGTGTGGAGAACGTGTGAATGTTTATTGTGTTAATGTCCTGAAATAAATGTTCTGTTTTTGATTTACCCTGAAGACACTGGAAACAGTTTTAAAAAGTATTAATGTAATGGTCAAGCACTACAAACATGCAAACTTTCCTAGCTTGAAAGAGTATTTCTAAGTGGAAGTGTTTCTGTGTACCACGTTGAGTAGTGGTTGCTATTTTATGTACAAAGCCTGTTAAAAGCTAATTTTACAAATGGATCCTTTGTCAGAAACCATAAAGTTTTTTTAGACCATTGCCAATGACATTCTGAGAAATAAAAATATATCCCATTTTTAAAATTATTATAATATGGCTGTAACCATGTGTGTGGCATAGCAAAGCAAACTATTGCCTTCAGGTAGTGTTGGTATGCAGGTGCCTGGGCTGTACTTGTTTACGTGTGAACAGGTGACAATGCACCTGTATGTAACTGAGGAGCAGTTTTTAACTCCGTGATGCATTCGTATTTATTTATTTCTCCAGATAGCTACTATTTAATGCCATGCCGTTTTTTTTAAGTGAACGGATCCTTCTGGCCGCCCTGACTGGAGCGCATTTGACTGTAGTAACTCGAGTGCACAACGTTTATCTGCTCTGCCAAGCCCCCGATGGAGCTCTGAGTTTAATTGCCTGGCTTGAAGTAAACATATACATCTCCCACACGTGGGAAACATGGGGCCTCTGAACAACTCGTGTCCAGCGCTGGTCCCATTTGCCAGCAAGTTTTACCTAAGAAGGTTCATAAGATAGTTTGTAAAGGTAGATGTGGGTTTTCGGGAGCATCTGGTGCCCTTGTAGGGATAGCCGTTGATGTATGGTGTTGAACGTGACACCAGCTGCAGTTCCCAGGTTTCAGGCAAGCGACTGCAACAGTGCAAGGGTGGAGGCTTAGGGAGGCTGTTGCTAATGACTGATAGGATTGTATTTCTACCCTGTGGTAACTGGGGAAACTGGGATAAGAGCCAAAGCCTGGAGAAGCTTTTGTAAGGTTCACATAGTCTGAAAAAAACACACTAGTAAAGTCATGTTGGGATTGGTTGTCTGCAGCGACTCTGATAGGCTGGAATTTTAAATAATGCTGTCTAACTTGTTGGAGTATGTTGGGTCACAGTTAAGGCAAGGAGGTAGACTTAACAACATACAGAAGAGTCAGTGTCTGCCTTTACCTTACATTTTTAAAGTACCATGCCTGCAAATATCCTGCATATATGCTGTAAACTGAAACATTAAACCTTTTTTGGACCTTGTGGGTTCTTCATCCTGCCTCTGCTTTTGGTGTTTGGCTTGTGGGCTTGGCTTGATAGCAGTACCCATTTTGTTTGGAAGGTCTTGTGGTTTCAGAATGGAGTAGTGGCTTTTGCACATTACGCTTAATTTTAAGCTCTCACCCATTTGGTCTACAAACAAATACTTTCACTTTTTGATCATAAAAAACTCAGCTGTACTCAAAACCCATATTTTATATCTTAATAAAAATGAATTTGAGAATCAAGAAGAGTACCTTGTTTGAGTGTAAAGGTGCATTCGATGTTCAGAACCTGGTTTCACTTTGAGAATGGTGTTTTTGAACTGAGATCTTGCCAGTTGCTGTGGGGTGTAACATGCAGACACACTGACAAACTTCCTGCAGTCATTGAGGACATTTTTCATGCTTTCCACACTGTCATTCAACACTAGGTGGCCATGGTAAACACCTAACTACAGCACGTCTCAAAGACAGGAAGTCATGTTCAGTTACAGTTCACTTTAAAACCTGCCTTTCAAGTATGCAGGTCTGTAATTTTCATAACCTATAATTACAGAATCATCCTGTGAATATCCATTTTGCAGTTTTTTTCCCCTTCTTGCAGCTTGAATGTCAGAACCTCTGCTTTCCATTTTGTAAAACTGTTATACCTTGTGGGGCTGACATGTCCATGTTAGTGTCTGTAAACAATTCAGTTGAAAGTGGTTTTATAACGCTCTGTTGTTTTTTTATTTCATTTTTTTTAATTTTAGTTTTTTTCCTTCCTTATTTTGGGAGGGCTACTATGAAATGTGTTCAAGCTTAAAAAGCAGACACACGAACCATACACCGAATTCCTGTTTTACTTGTTTTGCATCCTGGTCAATGCACCCTCAATTCATGTTTATCTGCATCTTCAAGCATGTTTTTGTTTTGACACTGATATGAGAAAATGTTTCTTTGAGCAGCACTGCCCATATTTCACCTTTGTAGCTGCAGTAATGAAATGAATCTTGGATAAAATCGTTATGCTTCCTTTCTCATCTTATTCAGACCACAATATATATAAAATATAGTTGCCATAAAATAATAATAATAATAATTAATAAACATTTCAGCAATTAGTCAAACCTGCTCAGGTGTGATTTTATACCTGCACTGCACAATCGTTTTCTATTGATGCAATATCCAGCATACACACGTGTGTCACTGAAGACAGCATTAGCAATGTCGAGCACTCGTAAGAACACAATATACAGATCATTTTAAAACACCTAGTGGTGCCGGAACATTACTGCTCTTAGGCGTATTTCCTCATGTCCAGATGGCAAAGGGTGAGCAGAACTCAGCAAACTCCAAACAGCAACACAGGACCTGTGAGTGACGTGAGGGAGCAGGAGAAGTATGATTCTGTTTATTTCCATCGCACAATTTAATGTGATAAAAATGCTGTCTGTATCATCTATCAGATGACACCCCCCCCCAACACACACACACACACACACACACACACACACACACATCCAGAGGGCTACCACAAATTTCACCACCTGCGGTGTACATTTTCTTCTGTCAGCTTGCATGACAAGGGTGAAGGCATGTTTTTATGATATATACTCATGCATAGTTTACCCATGCAGGTCTATTGTTGATTGTTTCCACATCATAGAGGACGGCCACCGCTAAGATTCTCTTCAAAATGACACAGTGTCGCACAGGGCAAGAAGACTGCATGAAATGTACTAAACAAACAAGCTGTGGGTCTGCAGCTACACCTTCAAACGGTAGTGCACGTCCCAGAGGACAGCAAGACGAGACATGCTATTAGTAACTGCCCAAGAATGCAGTTGTGAGGCATTTCTGCTCACACCGAACCACAGTGTGAAACAGCTAGTGAGTTTGTAGACGGGGGCTGGACGGGAATCAAGTTCCCGCAACGTCCGCCCTGACTTTTTGTTACACTCACCTGTTGAGAAATACTGGTTGTGAAATGTGTGTGCGTGTGTGTGTGTGTGTGCTCGGAAAACAGTAAAAGCCACAAGGTTCCAGTCTCTACACTGAATGCTTCACTGACAACAGTACACTAAAACCCTGATGCTAATCTACATACTCTTTTTTCCACTGCTTCCTGAACTCATATAATCCTTAACCCCATAATGTCGGAAATGCTGTGACTCATATAACATGGATAATTACACCAGCAATGCAGATTATCATTTGTCCTCATTCGCTCCTTTCATAAAATCCTTTCCACTGTCATTCTCAATCTGAAATTGTGTTTTGCATTTATAGTGCATTTAACTAAAGCTACTTCTGTTTACTCACTACATGTTATTAGCAAGTAGCTTACGTAGCCATTTAAATCAGTGGTTCTTAACTTTTTTTAAATTCTGGCACCCCCTGAGATTTTGAAGTTCCACCCCACATTCCCACCTGCTAACATGAGAGGAAATGATTCAAACTACAAACTAAAAAAGACAACTTTCTGGATCCTCTCCTCTCACCCGCAAGAACTGACTCTCACACCCCAGCTTAAGAGTCTCTGCTTTAAATGGTGTAGAGACTGTGAGGGAAAGACCCCTCCCATTTCAGCAAAATCAGAGTGTGTGATTTGCTAATCTATTTTACTGATCTTTTATTTCTCTCCCTTTTCTATGGCTAATTTTTATATAGCATCTTTTACAACTAAAGTACTCAACTAGAACATATTCAGCATGAAGAAAGAGCTAAAGCCTTACTATAGAGGAGAGGAACCCAAAATGTCATGCCTAATGATGTGTGATTACTTTGTGTTTATTGATTCCAGTTGACCTTGGGACTCTCAGAGGATGTTTTCTGCCATGCTGTGGAGTTTCTGGTTCCTCTTCTCTGTTATTGTCTGGCTTTAATGTTAGATTAAACGTTAACATTTCCCCATGTACCCCTTCTATTCCAATAACGGTGAAACACCTTGGGCCAACTTTGAATTAAACCTAATGGGAACAGCAATCAGAACAAAGGAAAATGGGTTAATGAGTAATTTATATAGTATACATAGAACAAGGAGTCACCTAATTTTACAGTGATGGGAATGTGTACTGTGCTTCGCTCTAATCTGCACTGGCCACATTAGCAGACTGTACATAGGAAGTCTGAGGGCAGGCATCCTGAGTGACAGGAGTGTGTACTGTGCTTTGTTTTAATCAGTGACATAGGCCATGCCTCCCTTTTGCCCTACACACACACTTGTTTTACACTTGCAAACACTTGTTTCAAGTTCCCCAGTTCTCCCCACGTATTTATACCCACATTCTAGATTATCGCTCATTCTTAAATTGAGCGCCAAACCACTTCTGATCCCCGTTTATTTATTTATTTTTTTACCTCACCTCTCCAATCATGCCCCGCCCCCTTAACGACACTTGTGATTTGCCGTCTCATAGTGATTATTATCAACAGTCTGAAGCAGATCGTCAACCTTACGCCTCTATATGTTTTTGCCAACAATTTTGTTATTCATGCACTGTGAAAATAAAGGACTGGAAGCAAGAGCACCCCCCTGTGGACTTTTGTTTTATTTTTTTAAATTATGGTACGTATATAGAGGGTGTCTCAAAACCATTCATCAGATTTCAAATCCAGGTGTGTGGGGGGGGGGGGCTAACTCAAAGCATCCAGCATGTTAATAACTGCTTAATATAATGCACATGTTATCACTAGTTTACAAAGGCCCACGCTCTGTTGGATGGTTATATTGTCGAGGTATAATGAGCCACAGCTGGAAGCTGCTAATGACTGGGCGTGACAGCATCAAAGAAATATGATAACCGGTCAATGTCAATAATCTAGGCCTTTCTATATGAAAATCATAACATTCAAGTAATATTTAAAGAATTATATAAATTATTATATATATTTATATACAGTATTATATACTTTTATTATATACTTTTTGTCTTTAAGTGACTCTAAGGTAACATTCCTATATAATTCTTTAGTATATAATAAAGTATATAATACTGTATATAAATATATATAATAATTTATATAATTCTTTAAATATTACTTGAATGTTATGATTTTCATATAGAAAGGCCTAGATTATTGACATTGACATTGATATATATATATATATTTATATACAGTATTATATACTTTTTGTCTTTAAGTGACTCTAAGGTAACATTCCTATATAATTCTTTAAATATTACTTGAATGTTATGATTTTCATATAGAAAGGCCTAGATTATTGACATTGACCGGTTATCATATTTCTTTGATGCTGTATATATAATATTTATTTGCACAAGTAAAGATACTTATTTAAATTTCAGGTTAATTAAATCTGTAAGAGTAATCACCTGGAGTAAACCGACAAATACACAGGCAGAACATGTAAAACCCCCGGCCGCACACGCGACATTCTCACACACACACACACACACACAATACAGTATACATGTTTACTTATATAGATTCAAACCTGTAACCATAGAAGGATGAGGCAACAGTACTACCTCTTGTGACCAGTTTTTCAGTTTACCAACTTAATTTGTCAATTTTATTATACAGTAAATTTTAGATTTTCTTTGAAAAAAGCTTTAATTTCCCTGACCATTAAGTTCTCAATATCTTCAATGACACAAATTTTAATCCCTGTATCCAATAAACGTAGGAATAGCAAATTCCAGTAATTTTGTTCAATTCATTTTTATATAGTGCCTTTTAAAATACAGTGCCTGAAATACAGTAATTTCAGAATTAACAATGAGTGGAGTATAATAATGTAGTACATGTTAATACAGCGGTGGCACAGTGGCGTGGTGGTTAGCACTGTCGCGGCGCATCTCCAGGCCTGGGGTTCAATTCCCGCCTTGGGTCTGTGTGTGTGTGTGTGTGTGTGTGTGTGTGTGTGGAGTTTGCATGTTCTCCCTGTGCCTGGTGGGTTTTCTTCGGGTGCTCCGGTTTCCTCCCACAGTCCAAAGACATGTAGGTTAGGTTGATCGGTGTGTCCAAATTGCCCGTAGTGTGTGTGTGTGCCCTGTGGTGGGTTGGCACCCTGCCCTGGGTGTCCCCCTGCCCTGTGCTCTGGGATGGGCTCCAGGTTTCCCCGTGACCCTCACCAGGAATAAGCGGTTAAGATGATGGATGTTAATACAGCTGTGGACTTCTTTGGCTTCTCTAGTTGTATTGTCTGTCATAGCTTGATAATAGTTTGCTGTGATACATTTATTTGTGTACTCTTTCATTTTACAACAAGACGTTTCATTGCAGTGGGTCATAACACCATCCAGTTGAGCTTCAATCCAAATGCACCAGTGCAGTACAACACCAGTCATTAACTGGCACATCATTCTGTTTCACGTGTTTCCGTTCACTCTGTCCCCATTTTACGTTTTATCTTTATGTATCCTATGAACCCGTGAAATCCTTTCCTTTCTCTGCAACGTTCCCTGCTCCTCTCTGTTTAGTTTCCCATACACTCAACTTGTGGTGTGTGTGTCTTTGGCATGATTCTCCTGTTCAGAGGTAGGTCTGTACTTTGGATTGCTGGATATCCACTTTAACAACCTTGAAATAGCTAATGGAATCTCCATCTTGACTGTCATCAACAAAGACACACATGCACTCTATATATATATATACACACACACACACACACACACACACACACACACACACACATGATCTCAAGACATGCCTGTAGAATCTGCCTGTACTGTTTACCTGCATAGTTTAATTTCCTATGCATATATACTTTCTTATAGAAATAGCTATAAAGCAAAGGCATGCATTAAATTCAGACCAATTTTGGGCAAGGCAGAGTTCACATGTAGATTTAGAATTTAACTGGATTAGTTGGAAGGAGCTGCATTATATGGTACAGTGAGAATGCTTTCTGCATTCTCAATCAAATTCATTATATCAATTCCAGTTCAAAATTTGACAATTTACTGCTAATAAAATTGCAATAACATTTTAATTCCATTTGAATTTTATCTATTATTATTATTATTATTGCACATATTAAAGTAAGCATAACTTCTGGAAAATATATCATGCCATCCTTATGTCATATCTCTTGCAGAAAGAACTTCAAGTGTATTATGTGTCATATTAATTGTACAGAAATGTTAGTAATTTGGAGTTGATTGCACACACACATCCTTTCGGGAAATCACTCATAAAATTCCTAGTATGATATATGTAGCTTCAGGTGTTAACTTGCTGGCCATTGATTAATGAATACACATTTCCCAGATTCTTACTGCCTAGACTTGTTTGTCCTAAATATCTTAGGTGTTCTTGGTTGGCCTTGTCTAAACTGATCTTTACTTCCATCTACTGTTCAGATGAACATACTGCTTTTTGCCACCTAACACACAGATCTTTATTGTCATTGTACACAAAGTATACAATGGGGGCCTTCTTGCCAGTGCATTAAAAAAGAAATTTGAAAGAATTAAAAATGAAGAATAATTGACCCAAACAAACAAACAATAATATTGCTCATTACAACTTTCAGGTAGAAACCATTTTTCTGTATGTTATTGTGTGATTTAATAGTCATGTAATGTCTTCCAAAGAGTAGCGGTTTAAACTAATTTCGACCAGGGTTTGTGGGAACCCTGAGAATGATGCATGCTCAGCTAAGAGTGCAGAATCTCTAAATGTCCTCCACAGACATCAGAGTGCAGCCAGTCGTTTTCTGGGTAGCAGAGGGGGCCTTGTGGAATGACTTTTTGTTCGCTGAGGTGCAGCTGCTGAGCCATACAGAAATGCAGTAGCTCAGCACGCTTTCGATCGAGTAGCGATAGAAGGACAACAGCATGTTGACAAAAGCGCTTTGAGGCACATTGTTGTGAAAGGTGCTATATAAAAATAAATTGAATTGAATTGAATTTAATTGAACAGCAGATTCTCAGTTAAGTTGTTTTTCCTGAGGATTCACACATGTTGTGGTATTTTTGTTCCAGGACAGATCATCTTGTGTGTGTGCCCCAAGGAACTGAAAGTCAGAGACCCTCGTGACACAGTCCCCATTGATGTAGATGGGAAGATGATCTGTGTTTTCCCTTTTGAAGTCGATGATCAGTTCCATTTTTGAGGTGTTTAGGACCAGGTAGTTTTCAACGCTCTTTACTGAAAGCCTCCGAACGTCAATCCCAGCATGCACTCTCCTCTCCCTTCGAGATGAGCCCTACCTCTGTAGTGTCATCTGCATATTTTATAATGGCATTGCCTGGATGGATGGGAGTGCAGTCATGTAAAGACTATACAGTAGGGAGTTCAACACACATACTTGTGGTGAGCAAGTGCTGAGACTGAAAGCGGTGCAGGGATGGGGGCCCACTTCCACTCTTTGGGAGCAATCTGACAGAAAGTCTTTGACCCCTGGAGCAGTCGGATTGGGAGAGTCCTAAATCCAATAATTTGTTAATCAGTCTGTTGGGGGTGATTGTGTTGAAAACAGAGCCAAAGTCTATAAAGAACAGCCTTACGTAACTCCCCGGGTCTTCTAGATAGCTTAGTGATGTGTGGAGAGTTGTTGCTATGGCTTCCTCCATAGATCAATTTGCTCTGTATGCAAACTGGAGTGGGTAAAATGTGGGTGGGAGGCAATTGCTGATGTGGTGCTGGACTAGTTTTTCAAAACACTTCATGATGACAGGTGTAAGTGCCACCGGATGGTAGTCATTGAGGCAGTGTTCTTTTTTGGCAATGGGATTACTGTAGCGGATTTCAGGCAGGCTAGGATGGTGGCCTGTGACAGGGACAGATTGAAGATCTTTGTAAAGACCTCTGCCAGCTGGTGTATGATTCTTCTAGCACCCTGCTCAGTACCCCATCAGGTCCTGCAGCTTTCCTCAGGTTCACTTCCCTCAGTATTCACCTCACCACATGTTCCTGCATTGTGAGGGTCTGGCTGCTGAGGGCTGGTAGGTATGATGTTACTACCTTTGGTGCCTGCATTTCAAAGCGAGCAAAGTAACAGTTTCATTCCTCTGCTAATGAGCGTCCCCCCCAGTAGTTGTGAGGAGGCTGAAGGCGTTATAGTTAGAGATATGCTGCACCCTCTACCACACCTGCTGCTTGTTGTTGCTGTGGAGTTGTTCTTCAATCCTTCTGTTGTAGCATGATCTGGCTTCATTGGAGGCCCTTTTCAGGTTGTCTGTAGCAACAGTGTACTGTTCCTTGGAGTTTGCCGTAGGAACATGGAGTCTGGAGCTGGAGTTTGCTGTAGAACAATCTGACTGTAACCAATAGAGTAAAAATTTTAGGTTTTTAATTTAACATAATTTAAAAGTCTATCAAAATTTCAATGCATATAATCTCATCCTATCATTCTACGTTCCTGCTTGGTTCCTTGAGGCAATGCTGTAAAATAAATATTTGTACTGTTTTTATAATTTAAAAAGGGATAAAGCAGCATTATTCTTGGTCAATCATATTTGAAAAATAATGCTAAAATAAAAATTGGACTTGGAGCAAATGGAAAATAAATTGTACACATGTTTAGGGTGGGGTAGTGGCGTGGGTGAACGAGGCTTCACCTCATACGATCATACACATTTACACATTTTTTGGTACGTCTGTGTCTTTATCCAAGGTCACCTTTAGTATTCCCATTTTATACAACACTAGTTCATGCACAATATTCAGTATATGCCGTACATACAACAGGAAGTACATATTAGGGATGGCAATCGAGAACTGGTTCCAAACTGTGCAATCCATCAGAAACCTCTCTTCTCCTCAGAAGTTATAGATTCCTTTTATCGATGCCAGCATGTTTTTCTGACAGTTGTTCATTGCTAAAACTCATGCGTCATGACCTCAAACTCTGCGTCTAACATCAAACTGCTGGAAACTAATAACAAGAAGGAGTCTTGGCAGAGAAGAAAAAAGTGGACAAACTGTGGCTTTATTTCCCAAAGAAAGATGACAACAGCAATACTTACAATGTCTGTAAAATGTTTATTTCAAGTAAGCCTGGAAACAGCAGAAAATAAAACTGACCAATAAATTTGATTCAATCAAGTTTTTTGGTTTAGGATAATGTATAAAAACAAAAATTATGATTTAGTTTTACCTGGTTAATTTACATCAAACCATTTCTGAAATCTTTCTGAAATCACTCTGCTCCTCAAAGACAGCACACACTGAGGAGCTCAGTTCTTAAAAAAAATCTTAAACTGCAGTGTCTCCTCTATCATTATAAGATCAGCAGTGTCTCCTCAGTCATTTCAAAGAGGTTTGGTTACATGTAACATGAAAGAAACCGTCCATTGTAATGTCTGTGGCAGCAAAAAGTAGCAGCACAATAAACTTATTCCGGCATCTCTGACAGAGGCACACAACCAAGTGGGAGAAATGTGTGGTTCTGTGAGATCTTCAAGCTACTGGCAGACCCCAAAGACATTGCTAAAAAAACAAGAAACAATTGCAGAATCATTTTCCCGTTACATACCATTTAATAAGAAGGGCCATACATAAATATTACAGGTGTTTCATATTACCAAAAATATGATGTCCATATGTACAATGGAAAAGCCTGGATTTTCTGGATCAACCCCAGGTATGGCCTACTAAACCATAAGTATTTTATGGAAATATCCCTGTGAGACTCAAATAAATACATACAGTATAAATAAATAAATAAATAAATACTTTCCATAAAAATAGTTTTAAAATGTAATTTTTTTCTTTAAAAATTTGTTTAAATTGTAAATCAGCTGTAGGTATGAAAAAAGGCGATTCTATTTTCAGGTCATATCACTCAACATAGGCTAAAATTCCAGGAATACCATATTTTTGATGCCACATGCATGAGTGCCACTGTTTCTCAACCAAACTGTCTGTTACTGAGGGTAACATTCATGCCATGCAATCAGAAAGCTACAGTTTGCATTTTTGTCACATGGGGTCTAAAATGACATCAGAATTGTCAGTGTGGATGTTGATATTTTATTCTAATCAGTTTAGTATTTCACTGACATAATCTGTGGAGAGATTAGAAAGACACTACAGCCAAAGTATAAACTTTTAATTATTTTAAAATTACATTTTATTAGACTAGTTTATAAGGGATAATAAAACAGCTACACTGCTGCTGAAAACTTGTTTAGGCCTTGTTTGTTCCACACACAGAAAATTGATTAGGAATCAATAAGGGAATCGATTAAAAAATCAGACCAAAAAGCAGAATCGATAATGGCATCGGTGTCAATAAAATCTTAATTCCCAACCCTAATACATACATACAGTACGTACAAACAGGAAAACTACACACCTACCAGTGGAATACAGCATTACCACATTCATAAATACACATATGCACAGATATCAGATGCGCGTGTGCGCGCGCGCGCACACACACACACACACACACACACACACACACAGAGTCCAAATGTACAAATGGTCTGTTTTCCAGTTTTTTTTTTTTTTTTTTTTACTACTGAACTCACCCATAACATATTTTGAGATAAATGCCAGCCATACATTTTCCCTTTTGTTTTGACAGACAAGCGATCTCACGGGCATTAAAGTAAAATTTCAGTCTAGAATACACGCATAATTAGGGTGCCTAAGCAAACTCTCAAATGAAAAATATTTAAGTGCCCTTTCTTATAAGACGTGAGTTAGAGAAATTCATAAATTGCTTGTTGCAGATAAAATATGTTCTCAAAAAGTGTCTGTATTGGAGACAAATATAAAATCGTATTTTTACAGAGGCCATCTGTATTTTGTTGCCCTAAATCTACAAAGAATCCTATGATCATTTTATACTTTTTCTTTTATAAGGCACCACTGGACATTTTATTTGTAGCACTTTTATTTTGCATTATAGTTTTTCCATTCACAATCGTTGTTTCTATTTTGAACGTTGCCTATGTCTGATTATGTCTTATTTTTCGGGATTGGTCGATATAGGGTTAACGAATGTGCAAAAAGATAGGATTTATTGTATTTTGCACATGAAAGCAGTGTAAATCTGAGGGGATTAAGACTATTGAAGTTCCCTTCTGATAACACAGTGGTAGAGAGCATCACTCTTCCATACACTGAGCTTTGGGTAATACAAAAACATTTTGCAAGCGACCCTGGGGGTTAAGTAATCAGGTCCACGGTAAAAGCAAATTTTGTTGACAAACAAATGAATTTGCTAAGAGGTTACAGTCCGTCTGAAACGGTATCATGCACTGCGGCATGGAGAAGGCATCTCTGTTGTTACGTAACCCTCTACAAAGTAAGAGGGACACTTGGATTTATGAACAGTGGATTTCTCTCACTGTAGGAGCCGAATTGCGAGAAGTTACTCAATATGCGTTACTCTTACTTGGCCTTTAACTCCTTAGCAACGGGAGACGTTTTTGCAGCCGTGAGCAATCTGAGGTAGGCGTCTGTTTTGCTGCACTGTTTCTTTCCATTTACACGTTCACCAGCCAAGTTTTCACTTTAGCAGCTTCAGGCAATGAACAAAACAGAATGAAATGTAACGCCCTTACAAGGGATATTTCTCTTATGTAATTAAAATTTCATTTTCAGCAAAACGTCTGAATGACCGTGTGCATGACCATGCATGAGATCTCTAATATTTGGAAACGATTAAGCTCTACGTGCCACCAAAACGCTTTTTTTTACATACACTGTCTTCTCTCTCCGTGTTAACCATCAACACTCGTAAATACGACAATAAAGGCAGGGGCATTGCACGTGACCACATCTAAGCGTGTTGTCTCGCATTCCACTTGAGTAGAGAAACGCAATTGAAATATATTGCTAATAAGTCACTTTACTATTTCAATTAAGAGCATAATAAAATTGGCCCATAAGCTGTAAAGTAATGCAGTATACTTAGTGTAGAGCATTTGAATGCTTGTGTAATTGCCTCATTTTGTGTAATAAGAAAATATGAAAAATAAATTATTTATTTGGGGACAAAGACATTAACAAATTAACAAATTACAATTTTAGTCTGTATAAATTCTTTAGGGCAAATTATTTATGCGGCTAAGGGGTCCATTGTAATTAATTAGACAAATTGCTAATAGTTTTCATCTGCGTATCGTAGTATTCAGAAGATAGGCTTCTCCAACTATCATTCTGGTAAAACAGTTGTATGTACTTTTTTTTTTTACTTCTGGAATTGATTTCGTTCGCATAACAGATCTGTCAGAATTCCAGACACCGTAGGGATCCATTTAACAGACTGCAGTAAATAAATAAATAAACAGATAAATAAATAAATAAAAATAAAACAAGCAAATAAACAATATAGGTGCCCCTCAAAAATCGATTTGCAGTCAAATGCGGACATAGACCCAAACGTCTCTACTGTCAAAGGACAAATGAACAGAATAATACTTTCTACCGAGTTTTCAGCGGGCGGTTTATAATTCAACTACAATACAATTAAAACGCGCCCGCCTGTGTAAATACGTAAACGTGTGTCAAAAAACTTCTAGTAAGGCTAAAATAGAGGAGGCCTCTATACTAGAGGGTGAGGCAGTTGTGCTCTGGATTTGAATATGTTCATAATGAAATACAAAAACTCACTGATGTTAATAATGTTTAAATACTGTGTTTTAAAAGCAGGAAATTAGTTTGGGAATTGCGATTATCATAACGAAGGACACGTATTTAAAACCTCAAATTCATATAGATCGGCCATGAGGATTATTTTCAACACACACACACACACACACACACACACACACACGAGTGAATGCGTGCATATGTATAAAGATCCGATGTTGATTTTTAGATAATACAACATAATGCCATTGTTCCTTGCTTAAAAAAGACCGTTTTAAAATTTTTAAAATGTAATTATATACAACTGCACATTTATTCATACAAATAGAGTGGAAAGAGGAACTTATTTAACATGTTTCAAAGAAAGATTATACATTCATAAAAAGTTGGTTAAAGAAATTGCACATTTTAGGTAAGTACTTCTGATTTTTTAGTGTTGAATTAGCTGCAACAATGAACACACAGAACGGTGTTAAAGACGCACTTCTCTTGAATTAACAGAGGAGAAAATGTACCCTACATTAAAGATATACTTTGAGGCTCCTTGACTTCTTTCACAATAAAAGTTGGCTAATATCAGCAATATTTTGTATAATTCAGACAACTCGTTTCTTTTTTTAAAACAAATTATCTGCAGCCAAACAAACAGCTCTGTATATTGTGCAGAACTGACCCACTTCTGAAATATTTTTAATTCAATAATTTTACAGTGAAACTACCAAATACTTTAATGTTTTACATTATAAACACACAAAACTGGACAAAACCTCTGTATATTAATGCCATTTCTTTTTTTCACAGAAATAAAAAAATGTATACATATTTTAAAAATTTGGCCAATGTCTAACAAGAAAATAAAACACAATCTTATGTACTTTGAAATTAAATGTCTGAAACTGTACTTGATTTGCATTTAAATATATATTCCGTTAATATCATTTTGTACTGCTACAGTCTAGTCTGTTAATAATACTGCACCAGAAATGTTTGAATTGTCATCACTTTAGTCAACTGCACTCAGTCATACTGCACACAGCACCTTAAATGTCATGTATTGTGATGCCCCTGTTAGTCTTATGATAGGACTGCAGTGGTAACTGGTAGCTTTGTGTCAGAAGTAGAAGAAGGCATTTTTCAGTAACAGCATTTCGAGCCTAGACGTGAGACAGACCCAGAGCCGTGGTACAAAACCAGCACGCTCCAGGCCCCTGCTCGACAGCCTGGGTGAATCGAGGTGCTTTACTGGTGATGCTTCACCTGCCATTTCCAGCTACGCTGCACCTTTGTCTACAGACAACTGATGTGCGCGTCTGTTTCCTCCCTCGCTGTGTTCAGTGTCCCCCAGACCCATATGACGGTTTTGGGTTTCCTACAGTCATGAATATGTTTACGTCAGTTCATCTTTAGCAGCATCCGAGGCGGCTGTCTGAAGAGCACAACAACACGCTCTTCCTTAATAATAACTGTGTACTGAATGGACTTGACTGTGGCCAGAGAATAAAAGACAATGAATAAGCCTCATTAAAGTAAAATATGCACCTTTTATTTGAAGACCCGATCCCTTTTAAGGGCCCATGCATTATTGACACTCAACATACTCTATCCCCCGCCTGAAAATGGACAACCAGCCACAGGGTGCCCTTGACTGCACCGGGGATGCTAATGCCCCAATCGTTATTCCATCAGCAATCCACTCGCGGGCACCATAAATAGGAGCTCCGGAAGCATATTTTACATGTTACATGCTGGTTTACCCTGCCTATTGTTTTAATGATTTAAACAAACAGTTTTATTCTGAGGAGGCCGGACCCCAAGTCTCGGTGCCAGATTCCGCTGTTTACCCGGCAACCGCTGAATCAGGTCGGAGAATTTGCATAAGTGATGCTCGCCATCACTGGCACTTACCAATGGGTTTGGGTTTTTTTTGTTCCCCCTGTTTTCCACCCCACCCCTTGGATTTAGCACGGAATCTGGTCGAGTGGAAGGCACTTCCAAAGCCAGGCACGCGCCTCCAAACAGACGGGACTTGTAGACAACAAAAGGGGGCTGTTATTTTTTTTTATTTGCTGGGTCTGAACAAGTGTCAGAGATTACTGTTATTCTGGGCTGAGTCCACACACCAGCCTCCTCTGAGGTCTCGGCACCAAGCCATCTCCTCTGGTGCCGAGTGAACATTTATCACGGGAATTTCCTGGAGGAGAGGCCTGCATTGGAGCAGCGGCCACTGAAGTAAAGGCAGACATTTCACTGGTTCGACATGATGGAAAACAGCGCTGCCTGATCGCATGAAAATAAAATCAGTGAAACCAGAAGTGTGGCTTCACTCAATGAAAAGGGAAAGCTTTAAATTGTTTTATTTTTAACAATATAAAATTGATACTTCTAAAAATTTTCACTTGTAGTTCACTCAATCCCATATTGGTGTATGCACTTTATCTCCACAAAACAACATTGAGTGACTTGCATGTACGCAGGCATGCATCTACATATGCAGTACATATATTGAATATGTTATGTACATAAAAAGCACACTCTTAAATACCAAAAAAATGTTGCACTCTTATTAACACACATGCGTGAAAAAACTTGCTTGAAACGAGTGAAAAGATTTGATTGATTTCCATGTTCACAAATTTATCTAAAATCATTAGGCTTTAATGAGCTGGTTGTTCCTTTGAATGGACATGCACAAATATTAATTTTTACAGACACACAAATACACACACACGCACACTCGCAAGTGTGCACTCCAAACCGGCATCGAACCTGCCGAAGAGCATTGGTGTAATTGTGCAGTCTTTCTAACAAAGCTCGAAAAGCCATCTCATTGTCCCCCGTCCGCACGTAAGGTGTCAGAAGGCATGGAAGCAGGGAAGTAAATCAGAGGGCCCCGCTACATTCAGCTGGCCGGCCCCCTGGGGAGTGATCACATGACTCTGCCTGCACTGCCTTCAGGCAGCTCCTCATGAAAACGCATCGTGCTCCCCAGGGGACGGCCAGCGCCTGCAACTTATGATAACCTCTATTTATGACACGAGCTCCATGGGCCTTTTAGATAATGCACAGGCTCCAACGGCGGCTGAAAACAATGGCTGTTCCCATTGGCAGGGAGAGATAAGGCTGGGAGAAAACGAACACCCTCGCTGTAACACCACAGAGATGCATGTCACTGTTTTTTCCCCTGCATATTTTCTCCCCCTACAATTTGTCTGCGTGTTATTGGTACTTATGTCTTGTGATGATGACGGTCTTCGTCATCATCATCATCATTTTTTGCTACTGTTGTCATCACCTTATTTTAAGATGCACAGAAGTAGAAGATGTGAAATGGAAAGAAAAATCATTCCAAACACAGCGCACACCTTTCATCACATCTTTGTCCCTGTGTTTACTGCATTACTATTTCCCCTACTTCCTTTTTAATGGTGCATTTTCATTTAAGCCCATTTGGTGTTTTAATATATTTCATACCTACTGTACTTGATTGAATTTAATTAATCATTAGCCTTGAAAAGAAAGGATTTTTATACAGTTGAGAGTTGTGTTTACTGCATGTTATACAACAAAAAAATCTTCGTTCTTCAAAAGCGTATTGCTTTTTCAAATTTGTTTTTGAAATTGTGACAATATGAAAAGTAGCTGTGAATGTTGTAAATTTCATGATAAAAAAGGCCTGGATAAAGAAACAGTAACAACAAAATAGGTAAACACAAACAAGAAGGAAGTAACTGAGCTGTATGTGTCCGTCGATGTGTGTGCACACCTACCGTAAACAGAAGTACAGTCAGTTCAGTGGCATCAAAAAGCAGGAATGGGGTGGGGTGTTGGGCATGGTGAGCTGATGTGAGGGGGGTGCAGGTTCAGACAGACCATGGAGCAGGGGGAGTGCTCAGTCACAGCCTCCATGTCAGCAAAGCGCCCCATTGTAAAGTACAGAACTCAGGAAGGCACAGCGCAGCCCATGGCAGCCTTACAGTCAGGCATTGCGTGAAGGCTCTTCTGCCCTGGAAGTGGAATGTGAGTGTGGAGGCATGAGAGTTTTCTGTGTTTCAGCTGAATGGGAGGGCAGGTATGGAGCGGTGAGCTGCTGAAGATATCTGGGCACCAAAGGGCTCCATTTTTATATCTTTCCATACACTACTGTGAACATCATCAAGGGGGTTCCCTTGCGGGTCACCCTGGGAGGGAGAGATGTGTAGGGGGAGGGAGGGGAGGTGTCCGCAGAAGGTCAGCCTCAAGGACGGAACACAAGTGATGGCTGAGCCCTCGACAGGAAATCGAAGAGGTACATGCCGAAGGGAGGATAAAGAACACAGGTGTGGTGTTGGCAACCAAATTACCCCCCCCCCCCAAAAGACTGAAAGGGAAAAAATAATGGTGTGAGTGCCAGAAAGTCAACAAATGTATTGAGTAAAGGAATTTGTTGGAGTAATCATAAAACACATCACAAAATAAACCAATAAATCCAGTGAAATGAGTCTCCTTGTTATACAAAAAATATTCATTATATACTAGTGAATTGCATTTCTCCTGATTTAGTGTTTATAAATATGATAGTAATTTAGGAACAAGTACAACAAGTTCAATGTAATTAAACTTGTTCTTTTATCATATTTTCCAACTACACCATAGACGGGGTTGTTTGACACCTTACATACTTCTGTCAAAAGACAGCAACATTTTTACTTTGGCTAATTTTTTTTTGTGTACAGAAGAATGAAGCTCACACTATGAGAGATGGACAAGACATGCCCAGTCAGCACAGTATACTTAACCAGACACACCCAGTCCGCACAGTATACTCAACCAGACACAACCACTCAGCACAGCACATTCAATCAGACACAACTAGTCAGCACAGTATACTCAACTAAACACAGCCAGTCACCACAGCACACTCAATCAGACACAACTAGTCAGCACAGTATACTCAACCACACACAACCACTCAGCACAGCACACTCAATCAGACACAACTAGTCAGCACAGCACACTCAACTAGATACAACCAGTCAGCACAGTATACTCAACAAAACACAACCAGTCAGCACAGTATACTCAACCAGACACAACCACTCAGCACAGCACACTCAATCAGACACAACTAGTCAGCACAGTATACTCAACTAAACACAGCCAGTCAGCACAGCACACTCAATCTGACACAACTAGTCAGCACAGTATACTCAACTGAACACAGCCAGTCACCACAGCACATTCAATCAGACACAACTAGTCAGCACAGTATACTCAACTAAACACAGCCAGTCAGCACAGTATACTCAACCACACACAACCACTCAGCACAGCACACTCAATCAGACACAACTAGTCAGCACAGTATACTCAACTAAACACAGCCAGTCA
>JABJVR010000033.1:6893788-6931977 GCA_025773905.1 Chitala chitala | reverse complement strand
GCACAGCACACTCAATCAGATACAACTAGTCAGCACCGTATACTCAACTGAACACAGCCAGTCAGCACAGCACACTTAATCAGATACAACTAGTCAGCACAGTATATTCAACCAAACACAACTAGTCAGCACAGCACACTCAACCAGACACACCCAGTCAGCACAGTATACTTAACTAGACACAACTAGTCAGCACAGCACACTCAACTAGATACAACCAGTCAGCACAGTATACTCAACAAAACACAACCAGTCAGCACAGTATACTCAACCAGACACAACCACTCAGCACAGCA
Source organism: Chitala chitala (assembly GCA_025773905.1). Classification (NCBI taxonomy): domain Eukaryota; kingdom Metazoa; phylum Chordata; class Actinopteri; order Osteoglossiformes; family Notopteridae; genus Chitala; species Chitala chitala. Next base: position 6,931,681 of record JABJVR010000033.1, on the reverse strand, counting down.
CACTCAATCAGACACAACTAGTTAGCACAGTATACTCAACTAAACACAGCCAGTCAGCACAGCACACTCAATCAGATACAACTAGTCAGCACAGCACACTCAACTAGATACAACCAGTCAGCACAGTATACTCAACAAAACACAATCTGTCAGCACAGTATACTTAACTAGACACAACTAGTCAGCACAGCACACTCAACTAGATACAACCAGTCAGCACAGTATACTCAACTAAACACAGCCAGTCAGCACAGCACACTCAATCAGATACAACTAGTCAGCACAGTATACTCAACCACACACAACCATTCAGCACAGTATACTCAACCAAACACAACCAGTCAGCACAGTACACTAAAGCAGACACAACTAGCCAGGTCTGCACACACAACCAAACACAATCAGTCAGCACAGCACTCTCAACCAGACTCAACCACCCAGCATACTGAAGTAGTCTTAACTACTTAAATACAACTAGACTCAAATGGCTAGCACATACCCATCCAGATTCAACCAGCAGGTACACTCAAGTCAACTGAACCAGGATCTACTAGCCACATTCAGATGGGGCATCCTTCAACCAGGCAGTTCCTTGAGGTAATCAGTACAGTCAACCAGGCTGCAAACTTGAATCAGTCTCAATTAGCCTCAGCTACACAGCATCCTCTAGCTGCCAGGACACTCAAATAGGCCCCACACTCAACCAGCTACAACCAACCTTCAACTGTGTACATGTACAACCAAAAACAAATCATGCTTTCAGAAAAAAAACCTGAGACAAACCATACTATGCATTTATGTGCATTCAGACTTTAAGAGCATTTCTGTATTGATTTTAAGACAAAATTTCAAATTTCAAATGCAGCATTACCAAATATAAAATTTTAAAATCCAAATACTTGTAACTTGTGTTACTGTACAGAATGGTTATAATTAAAGTTTCCCAATTCAGAGCTCTCTATTGCTCTAACTAAGAAGCAGAATGGCACCAAAATTTGTACATATACAAATCAAGCGATGGGGAAAATTCTGGGGGAAAAAATGTAGTTTTAAAATCTGGAAAATATGGCACTTTACCATGTATTTCCTATAATACAGTGTCATATTTTCTCCTAGTAGAAGATATTGGGCAAACAATTTTTTCCCCTGTAATCCTTCTTATAAGGAGCTCTGAATAGGTAAACTTTAATTATAATCACCCTGTATTTATGAACAAATTCTGATTTTTTTGATAAAAGTGTATCATCATTTATAATGAAATGCTAAATATAAACCATACTTTAAATCTTTTGAAAAGCAAAACAATGCAGAAAGCGTACATTTAAATCACTGTTTACAGAAAATTAGTAAATTAATTTATTAGCTTGTTAACCTCCCATTAGATCTGCTTCACCCCTTTAGTCTTCAGTTCTCTCACTGCATTTTAATCGCACATCATTTCCCCCTTATTATATCCCCACACACAATAACTGATGTGAATAAATAAGATCCCCGTCTTTGCTCTCTTTCTTGCTCTGCCACTTGTCAAAAATACAGACCCATCCTTCCCTCCCTCACGCTCTGGTGAATCCTCTGAGCCACATGAGCACACCCCCCCTGAATGGACCTTAGATACACAGGGTCTCTCTCCTCATTACTGTACTCTCTCATGCCCTTCACTCGCTGGGATGATGGGTCAACATTTTCCATCAAAAACCAGGCAGGGCTCTGCAAATATCGCCTTCTGGCTCATGGAGAGCAATGTCGGCCAGACGGTGACAGGGATGGTACCAAACTGCGAAGGTCTGGGATATTTTCTTGCAGCCCCCGCATACAATCCCGAGCTGCAATATTGAGTTAGCAGCAGCGAGGTGCTGCGGATTCACCTGCAGGTCATGCAGGATCCATCATGCCACTGGGACCTGCATGTGGCCCCATTTCCAAGTCATCCCTTTCCACTCCCACCGTCCCCCTCTCCTGGTGCACCCAAATAATCTTTTATAGCAAGGATCCCACTAAAACAAAAGCACACCCGAAACACCTTTATAGAAAAGTGCTGTAATGACAAAATGTTCCAGGTAGAAATTCAGAGAAGCAACACAACATTACTTCAGTGAAAAGAGAAAAAACTCCTTCTGTAGAACCTCACGTTTGGGAGAACAAGGGTCTGACACACGAGCCCCATCTTCCAGCAAGAAATGAACAGTCTTCATTTCGAACCCTGCTTTGTTTCCTTAACATAAAACGGGCCCGCTCTCTCTTTTCTGTCTTTTCTTTTATTCACTGTCTTGCTCTCCCTCTCGCTCTCTTTTCATATGTTAATCGTCACGAGAACAATCAATTATGGAGGTAGCAGTGGCCTGCTAAATCATTAGGTCCACTGTGGCTAAGAACTGATTATGTCATTACACCCAATTAGTACCTCTTTGTTTCATATCATTTAACAGAGTAATTAAAACTATTCCTGCCTTTGTTTATCAACAATTTGCTGATTCAGCGGAATGAAATCGGCACGCATACCCCACACAAACACATTACAAAGGTGGTATCTCCATCCTTATGGACAGTTGCATTTGGGAGGATGGACGGTACTTCATGACACTACACAGTTGTTAGACATATGGATATGTATGCATGTATGCATGCACAGGGGTTGTCATGTAACCCTTTGTGTTACTTAGAAGCACAGTACAAACAGTCACTGGTAGTGACTCTCTGAGTCCTTCTCTGAATCCTTCTCCATAAACTAAAGTAGATCTCAGTATGGTCCTGTGATGTTCAGCCAACATTTAACCTGGTCACTCTCAACATGTGTGGCAAAAATTCCCATTAAGGAGCTGGAAAGTTTTCAACATCAAAATGCAAGTCCATGATTTATGTTAGATACATGTTCGAATAATCATATTTAGTCCTAGTAAACTCTCTGTCTTGTTCTCTCTCTCTATCTATCTCTCTCTCTCTCTCTCTCTCTCTATATATATATATATATATATATATATACTCACACTCATAATTTTCATTTTTTTCAGGAACAGAATGCTAGATGGGTATGAAAAGGAAACACAATGACTGAACAAGATTTTAAAAAGTCAGCCCTTAAAGAAACCATTCCAAAGCCTTTTTATATCACACAATGCATGTTTCACACATGAACCACATCCATAATCCAAGCAGACGCACCCCCAAAACCATATCCTTCTGTTTCCATGGTGACTGGCCATACTAACGCAAGCACCATTGCTTCCCAATGTTGTCAGAGAACATGTCTACCACCTGTCCTTTACTGCAGAACCACGGCAGTGTGCCATATACACAGGGCTGGCCTGGCGTTACGCACCACCGATGTGCCCACTTCTCCCAACGCCTCTGCGGGCAAGTGTTGAAGAAGCGCCTCTCTCAAAAATAAAACCGACCATTCATTCAACATGGATCCCTTTGCCCTCAAATATGTGGTTTTTCAATAATTGCCCATAAACTATAATATGTTTAAGAGCAAGGTCGGCTAAACCCAGAACATGGTAATCACTGGGCAGCGTTGGCTTTGGGCTTCCCTGCTTGCCTGGCGTGTTTTTGGACTCTGCGGCCATGGGCCGGCTGTTCTCGGCAGCCTTCCTTTGACAGAGTGCTTGTCACACATGGGCTTTTAGTGTCATTGAGTGAAGTCTGAAGGAGAGTGCAAATGACACGCATGAGGGGTTCAGTGCTGGTTACGGTCCTCGCTCCCAGTTTCCTCCCCTGCCATGGGTCAGCTTTCTCGCTGCTCAGTGAAGGCCCCCGAAGGGAAGGTGGCGGGGCGGGGGGAGCTAATGCATCTGGGCTGCGGGTTCGCATCATGGAACGACCACTGCTGTCACTCATCTCGATAAAGAAGCAGAGGAAGGTTCTGAAGGTGTCACACTCAAGATCCATTCTGAATGACTAGGCAAAAGGTGAAAGCCAAAGCTATGTCAATCGCTGTGAGACAACAAAATAACAATAGTAAACATGCAACAGGGGAAAGGTGACAGTGTCAAATCTGTACGTGCACATGGAATAACAAGAGATGGAATAAAGAACATTCGCCATGAGGCCAAAAGCAGACATTCTGCATAGCAACAAAGATCCTGTGTCTCTTTCTCCATTCCTAAATCCCCCAACACCACCACCCTAGAGAGAGAGAGTGAGAGGAAGAGAGGCAGAATAGGGGAGGGAGAGAAAGAGGGAGAGAGGAAGAGAGAGAGTGGGTGATAAAGAGATGGAGAGAGAAATACAGAGAGAATGGGGGAGGGAGAAAAGAAGAGAAAGGGAGGGAGAGAGACACAGAACAGGGGATGGAGAGGTAGAGAAAAAGGGGGACAAAGAAAAAGAGAGAGTGGGAGAGACAGAGAAGGAGAGAGAAACAGAAAATAGGAGATGGAGAGAGGGAGAGTGAGAGAGATGCATGACTTTCATGGGAGATAGAGGGAGCTGAAGCATACCCTGTGAAAGGGGAGGTGCAGGACAGTGACCTCAGGACAGGGGTATGAGGGCCACATGAGCGTGCAATCCAGGGTGGGGGAACTGGGACTGCAAAAGGTGTGCATTCATGTAACAGATGGACGGCCACGGGGCAGCGATGGCAAGAAACGAGCGCGTCGTAGGATGTGCAGGAAACAGGAGTGTCTCCATGTTGGCTCGAGTCACATTAAAGCCGGTGGGCGACCTCTAGAGAAAGGAAGGACAGTACACATGCAGAAGGGCCAAACAGGACACGGTCATGTGATCAAGGGGACATGCAGGCCCCGAGCTGAGCGGAGACTCGCATCATGTGACTGTGGATTGGGGGCCGTCCGGTGTTCCAGGTGAAAGCAATTACATGGAAAAGGACATCATGTTTCCTTCAGAGAGCTAGGGCAAAGCATCATGGTCACTGAGAGCAGATACCAGTCTGTACGGGTAAAGGCAAGCCAGGCGATGGGAACAAACGCCAGCTCAAACCTTGCTGAAGGGTGAAATACCTCAGGACAGTCAGGCAATCATCAGGCTATATCCCCCCCACACAAAAAACAGGACTTTTCAGATAATTGATGTTTATATCCTTTATTCAGATTTTTTAGAAGAATTTAATCAGAGCCAGTTTCATACAAAACAATTTTTTTAATCAAGTGCATATTTCCTTCAACAAAATATGTCTGCTTTTGAAAACCATTTGTCAATAACAGGAATAATTTCTCCATATTTTTGCACAGTGAGACAATCACAAAATTAACAGATTACATAGTAAAAGATAGAGGATTTTCTTTTCTAGGCTGTTGTTATAATGTAGGATTAAAGTCACAGAGAATACGTGACCTTAATTACCCCAGCACTGAGATTGGAAGGTCTTCTGGAGTGTGCCCCCCCTTAGCAGGCAGAGTGTGTTAAACAGAGCAGAGGAAAGTGGGATAATGGAGGCTGGGGGGGTCGGAGGGGTGGTAGGAAATGTGAATCAGCAGCAGGCGCTAGGCGCTAGGCACGTGCCGAACCCCCCCATACACACACAACCACAGAGGCACACACCCAAGCTCTTTGTCATATCATCAGCAAATGGAGCACTGTGGGTGGGTGTAGGGGGTAGTGTGGTGCTGGGGAAGAGGGCAGGTGTGAGGGCAACTATTTTCCAGCCAAGTCCCCGACTCATTAGCTATTTAGAAAAATAGACGAAGAGGTGAACCCCGCAATGGCTGAGACTAATCACGGTACCGCATCTCAATTCATCACTTGTCCACGGGGTGGGGGATAGACTGGGGGGGGGGGGTCATAAATTTGGCATGGAAATGAGTGCGGTGATTGAGTGAAAAGAGGGTCCACAGTGCTACCTCTCTTCGTCATAGGGGACTGACCCAAGGCAGATGCACAACCAGTCCCACCCAGTCATTGTTATTCACAACCTCTGACCTAAATGAACTTTGACCCTAACAGATGTACAGAGATAAATTCAAGCTTTGTGATACAGGGATATGTGATACAGCTATAATATCTGTGGCAGTTACTATGTCATACACTGTGTACGTGTGTGCACGTATCATTTTCTTTATGAGTTTATGCCATACCTCTTCATTATTTGTCTCTCTGAATATCAATATCTGTCGCTATTCACTCATAGAAATTAAGACACTTTAAAGTTTTATAGCCTGTGACTAATAAATTCAAAGTATTATATCAGTATGTATATACGTATATACATACATACAAAGGGGTGAACCCCGCAATAGATGAGACTAATCATGGTACCGTGTCTCAATTCATCACTTGTCCATGGGGTGGGGGATAGGATGGGGGGGGTCATAAATTTGGCCAAATGAATAAATGTAATGTAAATGTAATATATATATATATTTTATACACACACACATACACACGCTATATTCCACTATTCTACACTGTCATAAACACGTGGAGAGCTTTGTGATGACAGAGATCACATAAACGTCACCCTTGTTCATTTCCACATAAGTGCTGCAAAGCCGCTTCCTGACAGATGGCCTCTGCGTCCTCTGCAGCGCTGGCGAGGGAGCCGCCGTCTCCCTGCACACCATCAGGTGGCCCGCTGCGTCCCGTCCCCCTGTCCCTCCCCATACGTCCACGCGCAGCGACAGAGCTGACTTGCTCCTGCTGTCAGCAGAGGCATACGGAGCGTCTCATCGGACAGAATCCCTCAAGTTTTCAGCCGACTGCAAGCTCTTGCTATGATACAAAAAAAAAACATCCACAGGAAACACCAAAGCCCCCACTTCCACCTTGGGAAAAACCATTTGTTATGGGTCACCCCTGTTGTACGGCGTAGCTTCCTGTCGCTGCCTCGGTGCGTGTACGAGAGTGGCTAAGCAGACCCACCCGATTCCTCTTTTCCAGAACGCAATAATAAGGAGATGTACCATGATGTCGCAACACAAAATGGATGGGAGTGTCGTAGGAAAGGGGAAAATCAATAATACAGAAGTGAGTGACTATTTAGGCGTGGGGACAGGACATACAATACTGTTCTCTCTTCAGAACTACTGACACTGTAGCTTGGACACTTTTCCCTGAGATGGCTTTTGGTAATGGGTAATGTTTTTATAATTAACTAATAAATCATACATTTTTTATATAGAATTTATAGATTTTATATGAACAAATGTTTTTTAAACAGATTTTTAAATATTTTTTTATTATGATAATAGATAATATATTATATAACGTATGTCAAGTGAATGTGCTCCTTATTTTGATTAATAAAATATAGTTCTGTAAAATAGACCTGAAGTCAAACAAAAGCTGTTTACTCAAAATAATGAGTTTAACATGTTCTAACAATACACGAAATGTATATAATCAAAACTAAATTGTAACTGAAGGATCCGATCCTCTCCATACTTGAATGCACAACACTCATAAAACATTCACAAACATGAAAATGTATTAAAATTTTTTGTATAAAGAAAGACAAGTATGCAGTTTTTGTCATTGTTGCTTCATGAACACAAAGACTAAAACAGCATAAAAAACGGGGGAATAAATTAATGAAGCGAAGTCAACACAAGGCACACATGACACCCTGCACCACGCACAACACTGAGCATGTGTATGACAAAGCCACTCACATCAGTTTTCCACAACCATACACACCATCAGTATTCCTACAGGCAAACCACATACATACTCACCAAGTGCCACATTTTCCCTCTAAATAATAATAACATTTTATTATCTAATAAAAATATTTAAAAACATGGACAAAGGAACACTAAGGAATTAATGCATCAAAAAAATATGTGTAATGATGGATCAGTGGAAGTGAACAAAAACAAATTTTTTTATTGATAAAAACAGTCTATCATACCGTGGGTTATATTTAAATAAATATTAGTACAAAATCAACTTAAAAATCATTTAACTACTCGTAATGTTACTGCAATCTACAGCAATGTATAGTTTTAATATTCTTTTGCAAAAATATAATTTAAAATTGTACATACATTTCAGAAACTTTTAAAAATAGACAATAAAATGATGCTGAAGGTTGATAAGTAAAAAGCTTTGGTTATCACCATTTAGCATTTACTTAGGAAGCACACTGAGGCCTTCCAGAAAAACAAAATACAAAATCATAAATACATTGTTTTAAAATCTACAGTACATTTTGCATGTAACAAAAAACAAATAGCATGTTACTATCATCAAATAATTTACTGAAATTTTTGCAGTTCTTGCAGTGGATTTAGCTGGAGAAAAAAAGGAGGAACATTTTACAGAATATGACTGTTTGGTGATGTATATTTTTCTGCCGTTACTTTTGGGTTTTTTTTGTTGGTCTGGCTGACTTTCAAATTAATGCCAGAAAGTTGCTGTATTCTATTCAACTGAGCGACAGTAAAAGAAGTCTTCATATTTCTTGTACTGTAAATCTTGTAAATGTGTCAAAAACATTTGAGATTCATGAGTTTTCCTGAGAGAACCACACCATATATTCAATTTCTTACAGAAAAATGCCGACAGTTTGAAATACTACAGAATTCTCTTTGCCAAAGCTTCAGCAATATCAAGACAAGGCATCGAATCCCACTAAAATGGATTTAACAGCCACATACCGGGGTTCTTTATAAATATTTTGTGAAGTCTGCATCCATAAACCCTGCCAAAAACATCCCATCTCAGTTATCCTGCAATAGATGGAAGTCAAAAATTAATTTTTAATACAGGTATGCTGTGAGTGACAGGTGTCTGGCTGATGACACTGAATTCCACTTGTCCTTGAAACAGAGGCAGGAACAACCATGGCAGCTTTCTATGTGCTTCCTCACAAAACAAAAACACCATGTTAGTCTGTGATCACTGTGACTGCTGCCATTATGCATGATCAGCTATGCATCATTGCTGTTTTCGCTTCAGTCTGCCATACTGCACATTTTTAAGGTTGTCCATCACTCTAATCCCTCCTTTGCCTAAAACCCGGCTAAAACCAGCAGCGGACACTGACACGTCGCACGTGAGCTGTGTAGGAGACTTTGACCAGGTAGCTGCTCTCTGTGGGTAAGCAGGGCATGCCAACCTCAGACCGAACGTACCACCCTTTGCGTAGCTCCTCCTGCTCAGCTGTGCCGGACAAGAGACAGAAACGGTCGGGGGAGAGATTAGGAGATCAAGCTGGTGAAAAGTTTACCGAGTCAGCCTCAGGACAGCCAGCAGGAGGGCGTGGATGTTTCGGCGGGGCGGACACTATTGCAGGTAATTCTGCTCACAGCAGCACCATAAATAATCAAGGAATTGGTTAGGTCTGAAATCTGACTGAATGAACCCCACAGTAGAGCATAATTACGGTGGGGCTGGCATTGGCTTTGTCGCCTGTCAGTTCACCTTTCCTCATCTGCAGTCATTAATCAGCCCTTATTGTTAACATACCAGCGATATTTACTTCTCTACTTGTATATTACGCAAAATGGCACAAAGGAAGGGGGGGGCTAATAAACAGTGCCTCCGGTGGCACACCAGGGGCAATAGCCTGGCATAGGCCCTCCCCGTGTGTGCGGGAGTCCGGGTCGGCCTCGCACCCTCCCCAGGGCGATGCCAGAACAAGAGGAACGAGCTGGAGCGCAGCACACCGCTGTTAACCTCTGTTCCCCCGATAAATCAGCGCTCCATCACGCAAATGACCCCATTTCCACTTGAAAGGGCCCACGCTCCCGCAAATCTGCATACGAGACCGTACATCACGGAGAAGAGGAACGGCGACGCAAGCTGTCGACACAAAGGAGCTCGGTCGCTTTCTTCACTTGTGAGTTTCTCACTTATTTAGTCATCTTTCAAAGCCTCTCCCTTTCCCCTTAAGGCTGACCACAGCTTTCGACATGTCCTCCTGCTGGAGCCACAGATCCCGTGATGCCAGCTCCTCCATACTAGAAGTCATTTTGCAGTGTTTGCTAATCATTTTAGGACTGGTGAAATGCACACTCAAACAAACTGAAAGTGCCATTTTTTACACAATGTTAGTTACCCTGATTTTGATATTCAGATGACTACATCAACCGCACAGAATAAATCTGAATCTGCTGTTCTGTTCCCTAGTCCTTAAACTAAACTGACGTGAATGTTTTATAATTAAATTAAAAAGATGTATGGCGAATGATGTCTATGTAGTTTTTTCAAGCGTATTGGAAAAAAAACGCACTTGATTATGCATTGCTTTCATTCCTGCAAACTGTTTATTGCCATTTTAAGCATTGTTACATTTGTTAACAATAACAGCCGGCAAAAGGTTTCATCTGCAAGTTTTGGACAAGCACCGAGGACGGAGGCGATTTTGCTCCCATGCCTTGTTGCCAGGCAGTGCGAGGGACAGACATCTGCCCCCTCTCCATGCTCAGTCAGGACGGGGACATATTGCATGTTGTACGCATAGGTAACAAATTCACCAGGACAGCCTGGCCATCTGTCACTGGCCGGGGCACGCAGACAAAGGCTAAGGCTTCACCAGAAAGACTAGGCCTCAGACAGCCCGCTCACCTCATTGTCCTTGCCCGCCATTAAATACTACTTTCTAATCATTCTTGTGACAGCCCCTGTCCATGCGGGGAGCAAGTAAATCTGCCCATTGTTCATATGGTGTGCCGCAAAAAAAATCCTCACAATGCAACCCCTTGGATATGGCCCTACAGGAAAACCTGACCCAAATTAGCGCAACCAGTATTCTGCCAGTTACGATGGAGAAATTCATATATTATATGAAAGTTAACATAACAAGAAAGGTGTTTTAATTTTTTACTGTTAAACTAGGGACACCATACCTTTAGCGTGGCCCACATTGTTTGGGTAGTAAATCTATATGTGCAGATGCATAATTTAGAAATAGTCTCAAACACTGTACTGCTAGGCTGTTCACTCTCGAGGTCAGTGAAGCAGGAAGAGAATGGCTTTCTTCTGCACTTTAACTAGGCACATGAATTCGTGAGATGTTTTGTAAAAATGAAAGTTACACAGCTTTCAGAATTCCAAACCACATTTTTAGTCTCTTAACTAACTTGTCTCCCATTTTCTTTTTTTGCTCTTTGTTTTCTTGTATGTCCTTTTGGGGTTTTTTTTTTTTTGGTATTATCTCTCAGACAGCACTCTCATCTGGTGTAGGTCAGTGCCGATAAGGGTCCCCTGATGCCGCGAGAAAAGGGTCGATTTTCCATTATGGAATTTAATAATAAAGATAAACTGCCTCGCCAATCGGGACGCTGACTAAGGGCCTCTTTACGCGTCCTGAGATTTCTCTCTTCATCTTTCCCCAAATTACCATCCGCAAAGTAAAATAAAATAAAGACGCCTCGGCACCTCACCGCCCTCCTCATCAACAGCCTGTTTACAAAGTCATTTAATCCCCTCTCCTGTCTCTCCCAAAATGGAAAAGGAAAAGAAGGAGGAAAAAACAGGGGTAAGGTCAGCTATGTAGTACGATGTCTGAAGTAGATGGGGGGGAAAAAAATCCAAAGGAAGCGAAGGATCGATGCTAAAATCTGAAAGATATTTTTCACTTTCAGTCGGGTAATAAAATTGTCTGCTGGCTTCGACGTTGCCGGATTTTGTTCCTGCCGCCATGTTCCGGGCCGAGCATGAGCACATTATCAGTGTTTGAGGGGAGCAGCATGCCCTAAGCCTCGAGGCACAGCCGTTCAGGTCCTGGATGCTGACCAATCAGGGCCTCTCAGTCAGATTACTGTCATTAATCCACGTGTAATCCCTTATCCACTCCTACGAGTTTCGATGCTGCGTTTGGAAACTGCCCGGCTACATTAACATAAGACCTAAAGACTTGCATGGGATAAGCAAGAGGCCGATAACCTTACTCAGCACCTCCTGTCCCGCTGAAGAACCGAAAACGTTCTTACCAGCTGTTTCTTCTTCTAAATAAAAAATACATAAATATGTATAGTATGCAAAGATACTATTCATTGCTAATTTACATTGTCTCGTCTAATCTACAGGGATAAATTTCTTAGTTTATTGTGAACAAACGAAAATATTATGGAAGAATGAACACTGTTATATCAGAAAAAGAGTTGTTTGTAACAAGGCAGTGAGGCCTAGATTATTATTATTATTATTATTATTATTATTATTGGCTTGGTTTAACGAAAACTAACATGCGAGTAAAAACCACATTACCAACATACTGCAGCGTTTGAGCACGTTTGAAGCTGCTATTCAGCAGCCCATAACTGGGACAGTACTGTGTACATTAAGCAGTTAAGTATCCTGCCTCCATCTGGATGCAATAATGGATAAACAGGTTTAAAGTGTTCTAAATGGGAGGGGCATAAGGGAGATTTCATATTGGGGTCACAGCCCTATACTGGGTGGCACAAGGGTACAATGTAATAAAAATATATAAATATTATATTGAATACATGTTTTATTGTTTCTTAAATATTTGGCAGATGTGCCCATTCCTGCTGAATGCTGCAGAGGGCCATTATAATACAAAAAACATTAGACTGCAAAGTTTTGTTACACACGTGTGATAATGTATTCCTCAAACGCACATACGTGGCAACATTTTTCAAGCTTATGTCAAAGTTATATGTAGTAATTACACATTGGAGACACACGGGAGGTAAGACAGATGAAAACAGTAGGTCATAACATCGGTCAGGACACTGTCATTGCCCGTGATGCCATGGTACCGTATTTATTCAGCTCCTGAAGAGCAAAGAACACGAGGTCCTGATTCTCAGGTAAATGTTCAGCTTTTACTGGAAAAAATAAAACATTTAAGCTGGGTTTGCAGTGACCCATTTACAGCTTTTTTTGCAGGTTTCCAGCTCAACTGTAGGTAGGTGATTTTTTACGTGCTGAACACTCTTCTGCTCCCATCTATTTTCATCCTACTGGACAAAACAGCATAAAAAACTGTCAGCTAAACACAACCGTCTGCTTTTACTGCCAAAGGACACGTCAACCCCCCAACTCTTGCAGCTGGAAATCAACTCAAAGCAACACGTTCATCTCTCAAACACACACACACACACACACACATAAAATTTATGTAGACCCAAAAGTGTCAGAATAAATCGGGCGTGCATGTTATTAACATTAATTTAATTCTGTGGTAATTCTCACTTCTGTCAATTGGTTGCTGCCTTGTCAGAGGAACGTGAAAGGCCTGACAGCAGTGGGTGCTCTGATTATGGGATGTATTGCAGGGGGATGGGTGATATTTTAAACGAGAATTTAGCTAAATAAAAACACCAAAACAAACAAGCACTATGACGTAAAGTAGGCGCCACAGCCAAGCAGCTACACCATTATATAAAGGAACCTGGATAGAAATGGCATTCACCATAAAACCAGTAAAGGAGGGGCCACCTCAAATACTCCAATCTCATTGGTGCTTGAGATGCAGCAAGGGCGGGACCAGTTCAGAAACTTCACATTTTATTGATGTTTCAGATGCAGCAAAGGAAGGGCAAATCTACTCCAGCGTTTAGTAACAATCTCCCTCGTTCTAAGCCCTGTCAGGTCTGGACAAATGCAAACTGAGTGGCATTGAAGATTATAAATTATTTGTGTTCTTAAAATCCATTGACATTAATGTGTTTGCTGGTGCTTTTCGTAGCAGGAAAATTGATCAAAATTTAAAAGCAGCCTATATGAAACAAATCAACATTTAAACTGAAGCACTGTACTGCTGTTAGAAAATCATTAAGTTCCCTAACAGTTGCTGTTGCGGGGTGCTGTTATATCATGTCTGTGGTAGTGGCACTTGCACTATGTGAACACTTAATTACAAATGTGCTTTGTCTAGCAGCTAGTGACTCCCAGCCGCAGCGGTGCAGGTTCGGATTGGGGCTGTGCCACTGCAGATATGGAGTTTGCACGTGTGGTTTTATTCCAGTTGCTCTCATTTGCTCTCACTAGTCAAAAACATGTTCATGTGAACTTCCACTCTGTGTGTGTGTGTGTGTGTGTGTGTGTGTGTGTGTGAGTGGAGGGGGGGTCCTCCATGTTAGAGGTTAATCACAGGATTTAATATCCCTATGTTGTAAAAAAAAGCGAGGTTCAGCATGGCTGTAGTGTAACAGACTGGCTTCAGACAGAACAAACAAAGTTTCCACGATGAAGCTGTGACACCAGAATTGTCATAAATGTCCCCAATTCTGGTGACAGGGCGCAACCCATTTGCTATTTAAATGCAATTAATTATTTTATCCTGTACAGATGTTCTACTCCACTATTTTGGATGCTTAAAATTAGCTATATTTTATATGAAATCATTATTTTCAAAAATAAAGTCAGATATTAACCAAACAAAAAGCTTCTTTGGGAATTTTATTAATGTTTATCTAAACTTGCCTCGTTATTGAGATCCATCTTCAGTTTGGTTCTGGACATGCCTAAGTGTGGATTTTCATTATTCTCTGGAGACTCAGCCCTCAGTTTCACAGCTTGTTCTCCAGAACAGTGAAGGTTAATCAGCTGACATGAATCAGCGTCCTACAACAAGAGTGCTGAAGCTGTTCGTGCCTCAACACCACTTTAACACAGCATCTTCACGCCAGTTAAGAAACAGGAGTCTCTGAAAACCAACACACTCACACAAGTACTCACACTTTGAATATTTAGCCTTGACAAACTTGATGACTGTGAATTACATTATTTTACTGTCTTTTTCTATAATAAAGTACCTCATAAGAATAAAAGCTAAAAGCAGTTAGTGGAGATATAAAGTTATGTACATTGGCCATTGCAGTCACAAAATTTGACAAGTCACATGATGTAATTTACATTTTTAACCATTTTTTTATATATGTAGTACACATTTATTCAGAATGTTAGTAGATGTGATAGAAAAAAATGGGAATTTCCAGACAACTGTTTATTTACTATACTTCTAAATCCAAACTTCCATTGCAAAAATTGATAGCACATTCTGACAGGACTTTGATAGCACATTCTGACAGGACTTTCAAAACTCGAATGCAGTGCACACCCTTGAGCAGCACTCACGCAGTCGACTTTGGTGTGGGGGGGGTGCGAGTGGAACAGCACACAGGATTATGGACCGGCCAGTGCCCGCGGGGCGGTCCGTATGCTTCCCGCTGGGCTGCAGGTTATTAGCACAATACGCTTTCCAATCAGCCGGATTGCCAGGGGCCCGATGGGCCAATCAAGACACTTGAGCCCCCCACTCCACCCTCCCCACAGCCTGGATGGCCTCCACTCCAGCAGCAGATCTCCTGCAGGCCCCTTCTGCTGGCATGCCTTCAGCGGACACGTTTCAATCACCATAAAGCTCGCACAATCCCGCTTTTTGTTCTGCAAGTCCAACGGAATTTGTGCACGTGTTTGGGCCGCTGACTTCTGCCGGAGTCATTTTTGGTAAAGGTGCTTACGTCTGCTGCGGACCTCATAAATGCCTGTCCTAGCCTGGTGATCCTCTGCCTCTCGCTCTGAGACAGCAGAAGCAGCAGCGGCAGCGGCAGCGGCAGCATTTTTTTAATCAGCGCAATCGTAGGCAAACGAGACCTGTAAGGCTGTACAGGAAGTGCTGTGCTCTCCAAGGAGACACTTAAACACAGGTCACAGCTGTAAATGCAGTGTAGAACACCAAAAGGCCACATGGCTCATACTGTATGTCTCTCAAGGGCCGTTAAGTCATTTATAAAAGTCAATCAAAGCCTGACTGTAATGGAGAAATCTGTGGGCATCACTTAATAGCTTTCACTTTAGTGGTCACGTTTTTCACTTGCCATTTCAAAAATAAAACTAGATGCATGACGCCTTCCTGAATTTACTTTAACCACACTTTATAAAACCACTTTGAATTAAAAATGTAATACACGATTTTACTTCACTCCAAATTCTGAACTGTTTCTACATGCATGTTGTTAGATGTGTGTCCTTTTTATTAATTTATATCTGACTTCCAAAAACAGACACACATGGATTTTTTTTCCTCTGCCCTACATTATCTGTGGGAGATACATTCAGGATTTTTTCATGAAATCTTGTGTTTTGCAAGCCTTTGCCTACACTTATACTACTTAACCAAAATATATTGCTAACAAATAATACTGTATACTGTATATACAGACTCATACCTTACCTGTACTTAAGTCGTTCCTGATAATACCGCATTTAGAAAGTTACTAATTACAACAAATACAACCAAATAAATAAATTAATTTAAACAGAGTAAAACAGAATGCACACCAGTTCAGACTAAAAATCACCCTAAATGTCTAAAACTAAATATAGAAAATTTCATGATGCAATAACATAATGACCGTTTGTATTATGTCACTGAAATAAAGAACAACAAATTAAAAGATGAAGAAATTACCCAAAAACCACACGAATAAATCCAATGCAAACACTTCTTATATGTTCTGTCTTTGTCACCTGTGACTTTTGTAAGGCAGACAGTGTTCCCTGTAAATTTATAAAAACCATAAATGTGTTTTGGTCTTTAGTCACATTTAATGCTCTTTAGCAGGTCGATCCTTAACTACACACTACGATCACTTTTTAACTGCTTTTTCTTTTTTCCATGTCATTTAAAATTATTCTCTGTTCTTAGCACCCATACTGACAATAATCTGCACAAACAGCACAGAAGCAAAACAGCAGACTTCACAAATACGCGTGTAAAGACACAGAATTTTGGCTGGCATCTCACTGGTTTCCAAGACTTGAAAGGAACTGAAAATGTGTACACTATAGCTATCAGGCATGGCGTCTCGGATGCTCTCAGAACTAATTTACTCTGTAGTCTAAGATGAAAGTCATCAGGCTGATTCAATGAAAATTCTGGATACGGCGACATATATGTATGTATGTTATTAATATTTGTGTTCTGGTTAAGTCAACATTCAAACAGGAGTCATATTGATGATGAAATTTTGTTGTTTATTTCTACCTTGCCATTTTGTTCCACTTTCCATTTCTTCCCATCATGTTCATGATCAGTCCAAAACTCCCAATTCACAAAGACATGGATGAACACGTATCGGAGGAAAAGCCCAAATGGCAAAGCAGAAACAGATTCACTCAAATTAGTATAAACAATTAAAGATAGCAGCATATCACTAGGTGTTCAAGTATAAACCACTTGTATGTTGAAGTGGGAGCAACCTATAGACTTAATAATACAATTTAATAACAAACCGTCTGCATGTATAAATTACTGGTACTGGCTGTCACGTGAAGCGCAAAGCCAGCTCAACGAAGACATCATGTGTATGGAGTCTTCATCTTACCCAGCTCTGTCACATTCCAGTTCTATCAGGGCATTTAAACACCAGTAAGAATATATCAGCTGCAAAATAGTATTCTTTGGAATTATTTGGATGTTTCTGTTGTGTTTTTCTAATAATTAAATGACGAAGTCCCACATAAGCAAGCCTTTTGTGAATTCAAAACATCTTCCAACAGGATTGTAATTTGACTTTCTGTATGTAGCGGCTGTTCTTGAATTTCTCAAACTGTCGGGAAGGTCAAATATGACCCTTTCATTTGTCTCCGCCTTTCTGCCGTCAACCGTAACCTGACTCGAAGCAAAACAGAAGCTTAATGTGACGCTGAATAAAAATTTCCCCATCCTTGATTTCTTCGTTTGTCACTGACACTGTAAAGAGGGCTCGTCGGGGGGGTTACAGCTTCACTCATGAATAATAATGAATCAGAAAAGCAGCACATAAACCTCTGAAGTGAACGGCACTCCAGCACAGACCCCCTGGTTGGCAGACGCAGCACCAGGTCTGCACGAGCACATGCAAAGCGAAAAGGAATGCAAACATATGTGCACAGGGCATGACATCCAGATTCAAAGCAGACCTTTAATTTATGTGCTTGGTGAACATTTCATAACAAACTTAAATAAATAGGTTTTTAAAGCTATGAACACATAAGCCATAAGCAAAATATGTATTTAGCTTGTAATGTTTAGTATGTTAAAGAAAAATGTTATGACTTTGGACACAATTTTTACATCTATACACCTAATGGTTTGTACACATGAACTTTGGCACAGTTTGGTACTTTCATGTTCATTTACCTAAAACTGCAAAAAATGATAACTTATACTGCTGATGTGAAATGATACATAGATATCACGTTCTTTAAATTGAGTGCAATTTTATAGTAATATAGATCCACGCATTAATCATTTGGGCTTGGTAAGTGCTATTACATACATATTAAATAACCGAAAATGTTCTCCGGTACACCGGAGTAATCGTGCCAAATTCTGATCAAGGCAAGTGCAAGCCTTGTCGACATATCATAAGGAGCTGCTGTTTAGTACGGCGGTCTTATACACGCCCCCAGGGTGAAAGGTCTGGGCTAACATAGCACCAGGTGCTGCCAGCAGCCTTGAGATTGCATCGGCTGGCTGAGAGGCCTTCGACTGGACCCTTGGGTGAGAGCCACTCACTCTGGCTCAGATCCTATTACTGTGGCCATGGGGACTTCCTCCTCGAGCGTTTAGCGGGCCGGGATCAGGGATGAGCTGGGTGGATTACCCAGGACACCGCCACAGGCTTCGACCTTGGGCACCTCTACTCTCTCTCTCCACCGCTGCGTCTAACAGCTATTAGCCTAGTGCCTACATAGCCTTGCCATGCCAGAAGCCCCGCGAGCAGCACAGAACCAAACCCTCGCGACAAAATTAAAGAGGCAGATTAATAAAACGAGCGTCACAGGTCGTGTTTTTTTTTTCGCGGATGAGAGGGGACGAGTGAGTTTGTGCTGTGAAAATGAAAGAGGAAGGCAGGCATTTACATATGTACAAGCGCGGCAGCTCTGCCAATTTGCTCATGCTCAGACACTTAGCTCTGAAAACCGAACAAACGCGTGCAAAAGACATGGGCAAAGTGACGGTGTTCAAGGTAGACGCTGGTGAAGAATAACTTATGTGTTATTAACGGTAATCGATGAGTTGCCGTCAATATACTTGTCATTTCTGCTTTTCCTTACCAACTCCTGCAGTCAATAAAAAGGCGAATCGAGCCAAATGGCTGAAGTGAATATATTCGCAAAGAAATAAGAACCTACATAATATCAATGAAGGACTGGTAAAGAGAGGTTTACTGAATAATACAGTAACTATCATCAAATTTCAGCTGCACCCTCAAGGGTACGTTTCAGGGGCATTTCTAATGCCGTTCACCGCCTGTCACGTCTGAATGCCAGTAACATCAGGTTTAGCAGGTCTGAAATGCAGAGGCATTCTCATCACTATAGCAACTTCATCACTTTGCCTTAGAATGACATACAACACGGGCCACAAGTAAACATATACACTACTCATTGTCTCATCCTCTGCAATACACAAAGGTTAATAGAGAAGGCATTCACTAAAACTGGAAATAAACAAACCATCAAATCAAAACAGAATATGTCTGAAAAATAACTGGACAGGGAGACCAAAATTGACGGTCTCTTTAAAGAAGGGTGCTGCAACGGTATAGTACATTTCATTTGAATTCGTAAGTCCACTCCTGTCCACTGTTGGCAGTACAATCCTACCGCATTCTTTATTTCTTTGTCTTAAGAGTTACCAACAGAACGCGAATTGTTTAGTTTGAGCGCGCCCGGATTGTTACACAATAAAAAAGCGCAGTGTCGCTTCCCAAGAAATGTGTTTGGTCGTATTTATTAATTTGTGCAATAAAGGGAAAATGAGGCCAAATCACCATGAAGCACAAACAACTGCCGAAATCACAGCAGCTAACCCATAACGCTTATCCACGCTTTAGACTCACTTTCATTTGGACGATTTTGTCCCTGAAGATCTCCTTTTTGAAGTAGTTAGATCTCTGTTCTTATTAGTATTTTCCAAAGACGCCCGAGAGGAGGCTTTGCCTCTAACAGAATATATTCATCGTGGGAAAGTGTAGCGATACCGTTTCTTTAAACGTGCTAGGACAACTCGTACCAAAAGAAGGATGCAAACATAGAATAACATTAGCATATACACAACAAAGACAATAAAACGTTTACTTTTTTTTGGTTATTTGCTTTAAACGAACGTTTCCAGACGGGTAACGAAGAAATCAGTAGAGCTAAAAGACCTATTACAATGTACGCTTGTACGCCTTTCCAGCATGTTGCTCAGGGTCCAATTTGTATGAGTTTACACGTAGGCTATTCCTGTGAAACTCCCTATGTGACCCACTGACACGGACCGCTTTAAATATCACACTAAATTCAAGTAACATTTTTGGCATTACACTGAATACCATTAGTACTGTACCATTCCTTTGTCTTCCTGACAAATTTCCTAATTCCTCATTGGTATAGGCGTACACCTATTTCAGCAATGTCAACTTTTTATAGCACTACTTCCCACACCTGTTTGCGACCAATGTGTCTAAACCAGTGTTTCTCAAAGTACGCGTCGCCACCGATTTTGGGTCACTTACTTGGTGGGTAACCAAATCAATACATAGAGAAGAAAACATAATTTTGTGCTGTTGGGTCCGAAATTTTAAATTTGGGTCTAAACATCTTTACAGTAATTAAAATTTTAAACCTTATCAGTTGTTTTCGAATATTCTCACGTTTCCCTCAGAAATAATAATAATAATAATAATAATAAAAACGTATACCGGTTTCCTTCACATTTAACAATCATAAATGGATATTTAAGGACTGCCAATCAGCCTGTGAGAGCAGTAACAATTACGTTAAACTGTCCAAACTGAGAAGCACTAGATAATGAGGTCATCTAGATCGGCAACCAGAACAGTCGCATCGAGCGATACAGCTCTACAAAGTCCCTTTGCGTTTGTACAAGCACGGAGCATGCTCCGATGTAACTGAGACCATTGCAGATGCTAGAGAGATCACCTGGTTAGGCACTATCACTTATTTGCACGTAAAGCAGGTGGTTTCAAACCCTCACCTTTTAGGCGTCAAACGATCTGTAACATTTTGCTTACTATTGCATCATCTGTCAAGCGCGTGCATTGGAGTGCGAGGCAGAAACACTGAGAGAGACGCTGCTGTGAAACGATGACACAGTGGAAAAGGAATAATCCTGACATTTTACTCGTGCGGCTGCACGTTGCGGGGGGAAACCAACTGAGACGGCTTAACCAGAATGAAGAGAGCAAATTCAAATCAATATGACACATCAGACCTACATACGTATTTATTTTAAATATTGATGAATCATTATTACTTTTACCAAAACCCATGCAGCTGTGCTGTGCCACGGACAGCCAATCGTTTAGCAGAAAAAGGCGACCGAACATACTCTAACATATAGGCAGTTTCAGTTATAGAACATTTCAGCATCACAAAATGCAACAAACCAATTCTGTGAAGTGCTAACCTTGCTGCATTTTTACCAATTCAGGGAACAATGTAAGAGTTTGCTAGGCTCAGGTGATTAAGAGGTCAGTTATGGGTCCACATGTACTTCCTTTGACTAAAACTTGAGCAAATCCAAGGACACAGGTCAGGGTAATACAGATGAGTCAATTACTGCTTAATCAAACTGTTGAACATGTTTCAAGCTGAGACCTGCTGCAGAAGAAGCAGCGACCTGCATTACACATCTGTACCTAAAATCCAGGGGAATTTCAATTGCCTCCTTCTCTCTTTATAACTGGCCTGTAGAGCATTGGCTGTGGCTCAGAGAGAGGGAGAGAAAAAAAAGAGGACTGTTGCTAAGCAACGGGTTGTGGTTGCCATGGTGAATTTAAGTGGAACAGCTGGTCCAATCAGCATAAACTGCGGGCAAGAAGCAAAGCCAGTGAATTTCATGCCATTGCAGACAGGGAAGAGCGCTGCTGAGGCATGCTCCGTGGCAGCGAGGGAAGGGCGCACCATGTAAGCGCTCCACACGCAGGCCACTATGTTAAGAAACAAGCACACTAATGAATATTAATTCTCATAATTAAGCTGAGTGACTTTTTTTTAATTCATGGCCAGAATTAAACCAGCGTATAATTTTATTTCCTAAACTATTAACTGGTAGGGAGCGATTATTTTTGACCACTGTTAATCTACAACACAAGTTCAAGTTCTTTAATTTGCCAAACACACGGAATTTAGTTCAGCACTTGGTTGGGGTGGCTTATTTAATTAAACAAAAGAATTGCATGGGAGCACCAAGACTTAATGCCATCATTCAGAACAGTATTAAGGAATAAATATTCTAAAATAACAATTAATTATGGAATACATAAAGGTCTATGGCAACACAGCGATATTGCAAGGCGAAAGTTGATACAAAAATTGGTCACTTGTCTTGTTGTCACCAGGATCAAAATGGCTAGTTCCCACCATCATGACCATCCTGATGGTTGTGCAGATGAAAGCAATTCAGTTCTGCTGGTGAACATGCACACACACACTCATACGCAGGAGAGTTTGACAGAGCAAAGTTGTCAACATTTAATTGTGTGCAGTTTAAATCCATATTGATTCTAAAAAGTTGCCACTGGTGTAATATTCAAAGTGACAGATTCTAGAAAATGACAGTATGTTCTACTCTCACACGCTGCCAATTTGGAAATATTTTGAAATTAGATTTTTTGTAAATGTCATCTTGACACATGACTACCTTCCATTTAAAAATTAGTACAGAATTTTAATTCTCCGTTGTCACGAGTCATTTTGCCTGCCATACTGATACTGCTTTCTAACTTGCTGCTACATTTTAGCAAATGTGTGATTTATTAAATAAATGCACAGAACAGCTTATTTAATCATTTTATCAGCTTTAATCATTGTTTAATTCTTGACAGTACAGTGTTGCTTGATTTTTTTTTTTTGCACAATGTTTGTCCTGAGGAACACATATTATAAGGGGTTCTTGAAGGACTGCACAATTTGTATGACCCATGTCCTGCAGGTACTCATGTCAAAGCAAGAACAACGGATGACAAAACAATCACTGCTGTTTTAATTATTCATATTTGTATTGGTGTTCCTACTACTACGTTCAGAAAACTGGCATTAAAAGTACTAAACATGATTAAAGTAAGAACCACCCAAAATAATCTGTAACAGTATTTTTTCAGACGCTTACTTGTTACTGATACAATGCACATTTAAACAAAAAATTAAAGAAAAATTATAATAATAACTGTAATTATTATTATCATTATTATTTATAGTGTGTAAAATATGGTTTAAGAATACATAGCAATCAGAATGGGAACACATTAGTCTCTAATGTAAAAAACATTTTAATGGATTTCGGTAGATTTTTTTCTTCAGTACATACACATCTGACATTTTGTAAATTGTTTTTCATTAACTAGAAAATTTTTACAACATAAAAATCAAAAGCAACAACTTACACTGTGTGATTTTTTTTTACTTATGATCCATACAGCAAATGTGCTTAAAAAAAAATAAAAAAAAACAGACAGTTGAAAGGTCAGTTGATGAAACTGTTTTCACGTGAAACAATGCCTGCCCCAGCACACAAAGTGGGGGGGTGGGGTGGAGTTGCATGCATGATTTTAAAAAGATGTGATTTCATTTGAGCAGGGTGCCTGAAGCAACAAACTTGTGGAGTTTTGTCCGAAGTGCAGACTCCGGGACAAACTGCTTTGATTTGATGAGACTTACTGTGCACTTGTGTACCATGACAGTGCTGAGCAGGACAGAGCGGGCATGCCCGGGGTGTAAACACGCAATCACCAGCGTGGGATGAATCATGGGGCCACAGTGGCCAAGATGTCGCTTCTCAAGCAGACATGTTAATCTGACCACACTTTGAACACATTCATTTGCATATATTTAAGGAGGAATTTGAACAATTGGAAAAAACTAAACATTTCTGTACATAATAAGCATGCATATATATATATATATATAATAATTTTTGCAAATGCCTTCTGGCTGTTTAGAGAATGCACTGAAGGCATTTCTTATTCTTATGGTATATTCATTCCCTAATTGAATCTACTTTATAGAATGAAAACAAATGCACTGAATTGAAGTCAATGCTCACATACTAACTGGAGGCAATGTAGTGCATTCAAACCTTGGCAGACATTTTAAGAACACCACTGGAATGTGGGCTATTTTTTTGTAAATGCATTAATTCAATTATTTGTTATCTGGCAGACATGCTTATCCAGGGCAATTCACAATAATGTAATAAATGCAGTTAAATTAAAAAAACAAGCCATTCAGCAGACTCAGAGCTAGAGCCAAAATCATGTAAATAAAATGAAATCTATAGGGATTTTGACAAGGGAAGTGTACTGACAAGCATGTCTGCACAACTTTAAGCCAGTCTTTGTTGAACCGTGTTCTGGATTTTACGTTGGCATGGGATGCGTGGGCTGGTGCTATACCAACACAGTCGTCAGCATAGCCGTTCACAGCACAGGCCAATGTACTTCATTTTACTTCCAATAATATCATACAGTGAAGAGAGTGACATTCCCATCACGTCTTCTATGGAATGCTCAGCGTCAAACTCCGTGGCAACATCACAAAAAGGCTCTATACAGTTCATGTTAGCTGCAACCATGCAATTAGTCTCTGCTTTAAAAAGTGGCTCTGAAAAGGCCTCAAGGCAACATAGGAGAGGAGAGGAAAAGTTTTGAGGTAAATCAAGGGATTTTAAAAGTCACAAACGAACTACCATGGGTTCAAAGCCAAATGGCTCCTGGAATCTTCCAGCCAAACAACTTGCATACATGTATTACAGAGCTCTGTGTTCCCTATGGACAGACAGCTTTGTATGTGTATACATCAAATGCATAAAAACTATGAACCACCTTTTAACTTTTTAGATATAATAAAATACTTAATAGTTCCTGTATTCTCTCCCATGTTAAGTAACTTATTATTATCAGAATAAAACACATTTCAATAGATTATGTTGCAATGTGCATGTGAACAAAACAGATCCTTTCAAAATAAGGAAAACAGAGTCAGGAAAAGATATGAGGAACCAAACATGTGGTACAACTCATTTTTCCAGTGACCTGCTGGCAGAACACTGGTGATCAAGATCCACACTGAACCAAAAGCACTCGCTCCAGGTGATATGTAAGATCTCAGTAGGTACCTTGCTGAAAAGCTGTCCATGCAATAAGCCCTAAGAAATAGATTTTGCTCTCAAGACTCAATGAGATATGACTCTTTGTTTTAAAACTGAAGAACGTGCTGTTGTTTCAAATAAGCCTTCCTCCGCCCTGGCGCTGCTGACCAGCTTTGGACCTCTGCAGTATCACTGTTCTGCACAAACAACCGCAGATATTATATATGGGGGGGCTCTGTGTGAGGGTAGTTTCCAGGGAGACAAGGGAGGCCATGTCTTCTCCTGATATTATTTTTCTGACAATGCGTCTGCTGAGAGAAGCCCACATCTCACGTGTCAGCACATGTATAGAAAACCAGAAATCAAATAACCATTAGTGCTAAAAATGCAACGAATGTAAACAAGGAATAAAGGGATCGATCGGAACATATTGCAGGCCTAAGCCATTTGTCAGCATTCAGCTCTTTAACGCATATCAGCGTGTGCTGCTTTTCTTAGGCTCATCAGTGCCTATGCATATTTTGCTTGTATGATAGTCAATGCAGAGGCATTAGGGTTCTTCCAATGGTCTAGTGAAGGATAATGAATTAGATCAATACAGGCTGGCTTTTGTCTCTTTCAGTATTCTGAAGCAAACGGTTTTAGACGACACATAATATATCAAATATTTAAATCGGAATGGGCACGGCGGACTTCCTTGTTCTTGAAAACTGAGCGCAAAGTTTCAGTGAATTTTTCTATTTTCATTAGAATGGCCACATTTGTGGGTCAATATACCCATGAGTTTTTCAGCTTTTCAGTCAGAGGTTTTGGCTGCAGCTTTTTTGTCTCAGGGACAGAAAACAGTTCTAAACAACAGGACGAATGAAGCGAGACTACAAACAAATATTATGCTCAGAAGGAAAAAGGTTCCTGGGGCAAAACCGCAGAATTCAGACAGGCTTTTTCACTGAGGGGAATAGAATGTACGTGTTATGATTTATTCTTAGCAAGTGTTTGTCACGCCAAGAGATTTCACAAAACGTACAACCTGTGCTTTTCATTTTCAGCATTTAATACTAACAGCGCGCACAGGTGGAAGCGACACCCGGGCGATGTGCATCCCGCACGTTAAGTAACAACACGCCAGACCGGATTCCACCAACGCTGTGTTCAGTTTCATCCAAAAGCCTCACACGCGTGCACATGCACACACGCGCGCACACTCACTCACACTCACACGCACACACACACGTGTGCACACATGCACATGCCTCAGCTGAAAAACACAAGCTTACATATTGTATTAATGTTTATCAAAACTAAGGAAGACCTGAAAAGGAAGAGGCCAAGAAAAATGAAAGGGAACGAGAAAGTGAGGGGGGAGAAAAAAAAACTAAGCAGAAAAAGTGTGACATTAGTACTGCCCTCTCCAGTGAAGCCTTAACAAGCTGATAATGAACAGTTTTATAGATCCAACTAGGATCTACTCCAAAACTAACTGATTGAGAAAGGGCCTGCTCCTGTGGTGTGTGGCCAAATCCCTCTCTCCCTCACCCGCTCTCACCCTCCCTCACCCAGCGCCCGCACGTGCGATGGCCCACATTGGGAATCATTGTGTTTGGTTACTGAACCTCGTGCAATACCAGTTTATAGCACAATAAAACACGGCACGGAGGCATTCATTGGGCATAATAGCCCCGAATAATTTAGCACCTTCATGCCAGGGGGTGGGAGGGTGGGAGGCAAAAAAAAAAATCTATTTATGCAGCCATTTTGCCAAACATCACCTCCCCCTGGCCCTCAGCTCCTGCTGCACTTCTTACCACAGTTTCAGAACAGCTCTTACCATCTTGTACCACAGTTCTACTGCAAGTCCTACAAGCGTTTCTGTCACAGCATGTACTTTGTCTTTAAAAAAGCTGCTATCACAGGTCCTGCCACAGGAGCTACAACAAATCCATAACAGCTCCCAGCACTGCTTTACCACCATTCTTGCAGCAGCAAAAATCACAGCTTTTACAGCGTCCTCATGGCAAGTCCAGCCACATTTTAACAAACAGCTTCCACCAGTGCAGCCACAGTGGTAGAGCTGCCTGTCACTGTCGTTGATGGTTTCATCACTAGTCCTATAAATGTATAATTTTTTTAGATGGAGGAGGCACCATAACAGAAGTGTGAAGCTTAACTGTCTTTACCAGGGCAGTGGCTGAACGAGCAAACGTGCGCTGTACCGAGGGTACATCTGCACATCACGTTGTGGCAGCACTGTGGGACTACGCGAGGGCCCACTCAGTAGGAGCACATGAAAGCTCAGGGAAACTTAGCTGAGAAGTGGCACGGCTGAGCCGTTCCCCTGCTGTGCTATCGCTGGCACTCTAGAGACCCCACAAACGTCGCCGACGAGCCTGCTCAGAAGAGCAAAGAAACAAACACACACAGACAGACACAAAGGTTACAGCTCCGTCCATTAACAGCAGCACCACGACTCGTTTAATCCACGACAAGTTCACAGGGCTCCCTGCTTATCAGATCGAGGACCTGGCAGCAGCACGTAACGGCGAGCGTGTAATTCAAGCATGCCACTGCTTTGGAACATCCTCAGAAGCTAATGTGACGGCCTTTTTCCGACCAGCAAAAATCAGAGGGAGCGAGCACTTTTTTGTGTGTACATAATTACCAATTTACTGTCACATCGAATCCATTTCCGGGACTGACCCGAGCCTTTCACTCTCGGCCGGCAGAACAATAAAGGCCAGACAAGAGAGCAGTCGTTGAGCGGCCTTATAAACACCAGCACACCAGTCAATAAAATAAATTACGGCTAATCTCCCTGCGGATGTCTTTCCTCTCGTCTCTGAAAATAAAAAACTGAGAAACCAGAGCAAGTAGGGCTGAAAAAAAGCATGTAATGAAATACACAAATATCCTCCCCATAGGGTGTGACAGACAATCTTAGTGGACACTATAAACTCTGTAGATAACTCATTGTGAAACTAGTTAAGAGTTTCAAATTAACACAATGAGTTTAAAATAAAAAATTTTTTGGCTATATACAGGCAAAAGCATAGTAACCAGAAAACCAGAGGAACACATATATTGAAGTATTACATACTAAATATGTTTATGTATATAAATTATAATAGTACAAATAAATGATTTATTTATTAAAGTATCTGAAATATGAGATGAGGAACTGTCGTGTTGTGCCCTTTCCTCTCCTCCCTCCGAAATGTGAAATTCTTACATGTCACTTCATAGAAACAAAATTTTAAATAAAATCTTGTCCAGCTGACAGACAGCTTGTTATACCTTCTGCACGTTCAATGTCTTATTGAATACATACAGCTGTACATACCTTAAACTCTAGCCCTCTCTCCATTTTTTCTCAAAAAAGAACAGTATCAAAAGCTGTTTCCACTGGCATGGATAAAATGAACTCTATTGTTATGTAAAACAGTCAACAAGTTCACTGACAGTACATAAAAGCAATGAGATATTCAGCATTTTATTTTCCTTTTTATTTAGCTGTTTGGCTGACAGCCCCAACCCTAATCATTCATCGCAAAGATATCTGCACGCAGCATACATTAGATAACCTACTTATATACTGTATTGGATCAAATGAGGCCAGGCGCGGTGCACCGCTGCCCGACCGTGTTGTCGGGAACATATGTTGTAAAGGATGGAATGTTGTAAAGTAGCCCGGAAGAAAAATAATTTATTAGTAAAGCACGGCATGTCACTCTCATCAAAACCACTGGGGCAATGAGCTTAGCCACCTTCTGTCCTGAAGTCAGAAGTGGACTTCAAACGCCTGAAATGGCTTTTTAGAACTTAGCACCCCACCATCCCCTGCCCCAGTTCAGGAGGTGGTGCAACGGAAGGAAAGTTCAGCGTTCTTTAAAACCATTGCTAGGATGGTACGAGAAACTAGAAGCCAAGTCAGACTCAGAGGGCGTGCCACCAAAAAGAGGAAAGAGAACGAAACAGGTTC
Organism: Chitala chitala; assembly: GCA_025773905.1. NCBI lineage: Eukaryota > Metazoa > Chordata > Actinopteri > Osteoglossiformes > Notopteridae > Chitala > Chitala chitala. The sequence continues at coordinate 6,902,747 of JABJVR010000033.1, read as the reverse complement.
CTCCCTGTTGGACTAACTGAAGCGCACTGCACTGACCGAGCGACAGGATGACCGAAAGCTAAGGGTGCTTAGTGAGTCCAGCAGGACAGAGCACCTGTCCAGGACAGGCCTTACTTAAGGCATCACCTGAGGTCTCCTGGCCTAACACAAAGCACCAGCTTTGAGATTGCGAATTTTATTTTCTCCCCCATGTTCTGGGGAGCACCATTATCAGCCTGACAGTATAATTTCAAAAGTTAACGATTCTGTGAGGTGAGTGGCAAATTAATAGAAAACAGTGTCTTCAGGCTCACTCGCATTAACATGAAATATACAGTTATCTTTTTATCACTCGTAAACTTTTTTGTTCATTTTTATCATAATTTTTCAGGATGACGGGTGATAACTACTTCAATAAAATTTTAATGAAATGAAATGAAATGACGATCTAAAAAGCAAATCTGCAACCACAATCTTAAAGGATAAAAATTACCTAAATTAAGATATGGCATTCTATTTTTAATAACTTTCATGTGGTTTTTGATGCAACTGCTTGTATCAGTACAATGTGAATGTTCATTTCGTTCCCAATATACAACATGGCTAAGAGGACTGACTGGAGTCATAACCTCTTTAAATATTTTTTACCTTCCTTCTTCATAACCTGCCTGTCTCACCTGGAAGAAAGACGAATGGTTATTTTTATTTTTTTATTTTTTGTTTTTTTTAAACATCGAGCATACGTTGCTAGTGCTCAGACACCATTATCGAGACTTCACAAAGCAATTCACGAGCAGCTGTGCAGAATTCCTTTGGCATCCACTTTTTTGAATAGCTCGAATTGCTTGACTGAAGGTCTTGGTAAACAAGCACTTTAAGTAAATATCATATTATTTCATCTCGACTAAACCATTACTTGCATCTCTGTCCACATCTTTATTTTAATAGTAATAAACACACTACTCAGCCTACTCGCACACCAACATAACAGCATACGTAACAAAGACATTGTTATAACGTACACGTAACACCACAATATCACAGACATGTCATCTTCCCTCTCCCATCTTCCGATCTTTGTTGGCACGAGGGGTCTTTGCGCTGCTTACAATATTCTCCTTGCTTTCGAAGCTCTTGCAGTGATTTTGAAAGGCGACCTCTTGTCCTGCATCTAGGTACAGAGTTTCCTGGCTCAGTGAAAGCCAGGCCAGCCCTCAGACCTCGCCAGTCAGCAAACTGTCCGCATTGAGTGTTTATGTGTTATAACCACCAGATCAGAGGAGATGAGGTAAGCCCCTGCCAGCTGTTAACACAGCTGTATGGCAAGCCCTTGAGTGACAATCAACCGAATGGGCTTCTATACAATCAGTTGAGACGGAAGTGCAGACGTGTAGGGGGGGCCGTAGTGAATGAGAGTTACTAAATATTTATGTTACTCTGTATTTATCTGGAGGGGTTTAATCCACCACAGGGCCTCCAACTTCAAATCAAATTTTAACTAAATGGGTTGATTCCATAACTGAGTGAAAGCGTGTGCTGTTCTCTTTCAACAGAAAAGCAGGCTGAAAGATGCGTGTGGTTTTTCCCTTCACGTTCAATGGCACATCGCAGTGAAGGAATGTTCCAGACTGCTTGTTTTTAAGGTTTTAAAATGAAAAAGCACTCCTTTTGGCACCAACACAGAAGAATCCATTAAATGATGCGATTAAATGCATATAAAGCTGTTTTGTGTGTTTATTTTGATGTCCGTTATTCATTATCATAATAAGGTCATTATAATAGTCAGAGAATTTTTCCAATACCAACCTCACATAAAAATATTTAGACTAAATGCTGGCAGGTTTTTGGCTGCTATAAATATTATCTGTCCAAAAAAATCTGTAGCCAAAACAATTTGGTAACAAATTCAAGGCATCATTTCTGTGTGCTGTCCCATGCTGTACACTGTGTACAATTTATTGTTTCAGCTTCAATTGAAATCTAATCAGAACTTTCATGCAAATGTTTAGTTTTACATAAAATGCGTTCAAATGTATGCACCTGATTATTGTCATTATATCTTCGATTGTTTAGCCTACACATTTTACACACTTGACATTTTACAGTTTGAAGACTTTATGTCAGAGATATACACTTAATCTTACTCTGGAAGAGGGCGAGGTTTTGTGACTTGTGAATGAAACACAACGGGCTGTGAAACACAATAAAATTGGCCACGGGCAGCAATACAAACAGGGTTGAGATGAATGGCTAAATATCAAGGACTTTATGTTTGGTTAATATTGGACTTTGCCAGACTGGATACCTTTACTGCAAAAAAAGATCAAAGTCTCTGTGAGATGAACAAGTTCAAATATCAACAATAGTTACCCAAAACTTTGCCCAAAATTAATTAATGAATAAATAAAAATTATTATAATAACAATCATTGTTTTATCTTATACATTGTTCTTGGGTGTTTAGAATGGCACTTATTATTATTATATTTAATAATAATAATAATAATAATGTTATGTAAAACATGCTTGCATTACATTGTATGCTAATCCTCTGCAATCCCGCATACATTGACAGCAATGACCCTGTGGAAGAAGACTGGTCTGCAATACAAAACTGATGGAGCTGACAAAATATAGGAAGTCCTAACGGCCAGGAATCGTAAGGTGCTAATGGTCAGAGGTCATACTGCAGGTACTGCAGAGCACACACCACAGGCAGGGAGGTGAAAGAGGAGTCTGTTGTGGGGGGGTCGGTTTCTGGCTCTGTGACCGTGACCTGCTCCTCTCTCCTTTCTTGTTACTGCAGGTTAATTTTGTGGTGACTCAAGGTCCGCCTACTGACGCCTGACTGGGCAGGGGGGTTAACAGCTCAGTTACCTGGCAAATGCTGATAACCACACAACAAAGATGGGAATGCAAAAATGCAGAGAATGTAAGAACATGGTGTGGCAGTGATGTGCGTGTCCTTTATACAGTTATTGTGTCTAAGGAGGTCAGTCTTGACTGAATATTCCTTAATACAGTATCCTAGCTTACATGTTCAAAGGAATCATACCTATACGTCAAAATGTATGTACACCATTGGATGAAGACTTACTATTTTTAGTTCAAGGGTTCTGCTAAATATAAAACTTTAAATGTGAATGTAAATGTGGTTACATCTTAGAAAAACAAATTTGAAACAAAAAAAGACTGAATTAGTGAATGCAAAGTTTTAAGATGATGATGCATGAAGATTGCCACAGTAAATTGAAATATTGGAGAACTAACCTGCAAAAAGCTAGCTGGCTAGCTGGAGCTAATATTACATGGTGAGACCCAGTGGTATTCAAAACATACTCCTGTTCAATTGAACTGCCCCAGTGTTATTGCTGATACTTTATTTGAGCGCATCAATAGCAACTCCATTACATTATTTTCTTTAAATTAGAACCCGCAACCTTTACTTGAGCTCTGCAGCCAGCACAATAGCTGTTATATGACTCTAAACAAGTGTCTCTCCTGTTTACTGACGCCCTTGTTCCAAATTTTAATGTCAAGGTTTGAAACACTCAGGGCGGCATTAAAAGCATTAAGACTTTTATGATCCGCCACGCCGTATTCTTTTCTGCAGTTACATTTAGATTTCAGCAAAAATATTCAGGCAAGCAAAATGACAAAGCAAACGCTTATTCGGGTATGCTGGGGAAAATGGGTTCAACCCGAGGTTTAGAAGCAGCGACAGGCAGGTAATAAAACAAGCCCTGAAAGGAAGATAGCACTCGAACTCTGAGATGTGTGTCAGGTGCGCGCACAGGATTTTATTACACAAAGTAGCACAACAAAGGTGGAGCGTACGGTCAGTGGAACAACACAGGAGCACGTTGTATAAGACATCTTTGGCGCTGCTAAGCTTGTCTGGTTTTCGAGCGACCATGAATTAATGTAGCTGGTTCTATACCAAATGTCTGTCCGACAGCGCCAGTTTCACGTTTTCTTCAAACGTGTTTGTGAGGGATCTCCCAGAAAAACGCAGAGGTCAAAGATGCACTCACCGCAAATTCCCGCCATAGATGTTTTAAGCCTCCAATAAACTGTACACTCTGCTGTTAACATGTGGGGTGGAAAAAATTCACAGACAACAATGGGTTTGCTTGAAAGGGAGATGTGCAGATGTGCTGCTGCTTTGTGCTGCAGCTCAGGCATGGACTAAGTAAGAACAAGAGGAAGAAGACAAACCTTCTCAACATCTGCGGTGTGATTACTGACAAAATGAGGCTAACAGTTCCATCCTGAAAAGTGTAAAATGCTTCAGCAGTGTTAACAGGATAAAGAGCTGGGCTTCTCATCCAAAGGCTTAGCTAACAAGTGATGTCACCCATCATATGATTCTGGATGATTTTAAAATTAATTTTTATTTATTTCTTTATGAAAAGTTGCCTTTATGCATTTCTTTTTGAACGAGAGCCTTTCTAAAACATTGTAAACATTGTAAAAAAAAATCTATCCACCTGCTTATATATTGCTTGAGAGGTTTATTTTATTTTTTTAATTAAAACTTTAATTTAAATTTATGTGCAGTATGTGTTCATGAGACCATTTTTAACATAACTTTAAAAGAACATTTTTCTTTTTTTGTCAAATGTGTGGAATAGTTTTACAGCACTCCTGCAGTAAAACAACTCAGCCTTGAAAAGCCTCTAATTGCAGGTCCACTCATTTGTGTAACATTATTGGATGGATCTGGTGCCATAAATAAAGACAGACTGCAAAAATCTTCGGTATGTAGGATGAGGGATACCGCGACAGGTAACAGTTTCTTCACACCACACAGTTTCGCAGTTCTCTAGCATCTTTTTGGCTCATTTATGATCGTCCCTTTTAGTGAAATGAGCAGAATTGCTCAGTGGGAGACAGGGCAGCTTGCTCTACTCCACACTTATTACATGTATGTTGGTGACTATGCTGTCCAGCCTGGATGGGGGGGGGATATAAATGGCATAGATCTTCCTCTGTGTTACTTCCTTCCATTTTCCTCTGTCTTACTTATTTTGTAGGCAATCATTAATAAAAAGATAACTAGTTTACAGTAGACTTTTAGACACATTTAGGGGTTCTTTCACTCCCCCACAGGTATTTTACCAAAATTTTGTTATATGAATTATCTACAAATACCTATTACCATCGAAATTAATTAATACACTCCACAACACACACACACACACACACACACACACACACACGAAAGAATCCTACAATTTGACCTACATAAAAAGTGCAATTATCAAATAAATATATAAACCATAATTATAATTTCTTAATTTATCATATAAGCACCCACACGAATAAGCACACCTCCCAAACAACGTGGACCCTAGAGTTAAAAATATATTCTACGACTGGTGAAGGTTTAAGCCTGTGATAACACCATTATATAAAATATCGCCGATAAACTGCACTGCAAAACTTAGTTAGTTTTACAATACTGAACGTCTCAAAGTTACGCGACTGGATGAAAGCATTCTGCATTTCAGTTTGACTTGACTATTGTTCTGCATTAACAAGTCTTACAATAGAAATAAGATCATGCAAATACCGTTCTGTTACCTTTCGTTTGCTCTGAGTTTTAATTATCAGATAGTATAATAATGTTGGCTTACCTGTAATTAAATCAGTAGGCATTCCAAAAATTTTTATTTGCTCTGAAAAATAAGGCAGACGTCCGTGCGAAATGCCTAGCCATACGACCCAGCACGTCTAATCACCACGAACTTAAACTTTCTTCATAAAACTTTTTTCCTTTGGGTATGCAGTTTGTTCTCTACAGTCAGCCAAGAATCGGGGCTCTTTTGGAGGGGGCTGGGGAAATGGGGGGGAGGGGGGAGTTGGCGCTTTGCGGCGAGTACGGGGTGAGAAGACCGGTTAGTGCCTCCGCGCTGGTCTCACCAAGTGTTTAATTCACTCACTGATTACCATTTTGTTTTTTGTTCAGATGTGAAAGTGTGGGCCCCTTGCATTCAAATCATCGCCCACCATCGTGATTGTGGAAGACAGCTTACCGGGCCTCTTGGATTGTTCACGGCTAACAATGGATTCTTTTGTGAAGGTGTTTCTCTTTATTTCCTTACACAATACTCGAGGGTCCTTCTGGTCTTGCTCTTAGGAAATGTTTGCAAAATTATACCCCTTTATATGCCTCTCCAAATAAGCATATAAAAAATAGAGTAAAAGCGAAAACATTTAGGGTGGGCAATGTTTACATTTGGAAAGAGACATAATGGAGATAGTTGGCTGGACTAACAAATATATTGAGTCAAATATGCAGCTGTGTTTGATGAAAATTGTTTATTTTTTTCTTATAGATGCATTTTTCAAAGATGTCAAAAATATATTGCTTTTTGTAAAAATTAATGCACACATTCTTTATACATTTACAATGTGACCTTGTCAAACGGATGTCTTCCGTAAAGAATCACTCGTACAAATTAGAATGTAAAGTGACAACGTGTTTGAACAGAAAATATAAGACGTTACGAAAAATGTTACAAAAAATGTCGCCTGCGATATGGCTGGAATTTCGTGTGCAAATGTATGGCGCTCTTGGTTTTACATGCAATCTGCTTACTAAGGCACAGAGCTGACCTTTTTCCTCTATGGTTGAATAGTCCCATAAGTAAGGCGTCCAGCTGTGCCTATCTAGGCCTTCAACATCAATTCAGAAATCGGTATGATTTCCCTGGGAAACAACCGCTTGGGGATCAAGTAACCTTCCTAGGAGTTTAAATATGAAGCTGGCATTTGAGTTTTGCCTAATCAAATGTCAGCAAGCATTTACAGCGACAAAAAAAAAAAAAAAAAAAACGCTTGGTGGAAGTAACCAAGTACAGTTGCAGTCTATTCTGTTTATTATTATTATTATTATTATTATTACTACTACTACTACTACTACTACTATTACTTGTGTTTGAAAACTTGAAATCAGCCTTTCAGCAAGCAATCTGGGGGAAAGAGATGCCGTATAAGCATCATATGCAATATGTAAGTGATGAACTCATAGTATCAGCGCTGTACAGTTGTCCTTTAGACATAAACCTAAGTATAAATCATTTGAATTCAGAAAATTCAGAACATTTATGTAACATGATTGTTCTCATGCATTTTTCTGTGAACTAGATACTACTATGAAAATAAAATAAAAGTTTCTGCGTTAGACAATTTACAATCCAGATGTGGGATTATTGTGAACAAAATTAATAATTTTACGGATATGATTGGATTCGTATAACACGCGCGTTCCTTTTGTCATTTTCTTTGCCCATGTTAAGATACAATTTACCTTCACCTTTCAACATTCATGCCACTGACCCCTAATATCCAGTAGTTTACTGTTATCTATGTTTACAACGTAGAAGGACTTCCGTTATTAGCCTTGTAGTACATTTCACACGTGTGTTCGTCACCGATTTTATTTAGACTTTTCTCCAGTTGAGCGAGACGGTCATTCTTTTGTTCATGTAAATATCAAATTTAAGTGCGAATAAAATGATACAGTAATTACGTTTCCCTGAAACAGTCTTATTTCACGGTATACATTTGGACTGAACCGACTCAAACTGCAGTTTCACAACTTATATGTAGTGACATTTCAGTGTGATACTCTGTCCATCTTTTAATTCAACACACAACGCAAATTTATCCGCCTGACGTTTGTTAGTCTCACTTTACAGTTAAATCTGTGTTGTGTTTCATAATTGCCACACAATATAGTTCAATTAATTGAAAATTACAAAACGCATGTTTTTGTTCTATATGCCATTTGTGTTTCGAATCTGAAGAATTTACACTACATGCTCTTGTTTGTATCATTGTTATAACATTTCACCTCTGAACGACGAACATACTGCTTTTTTAAATTACGTTTTCGCAATGCATTTCAGCAAGTGTCATCTTGCACGTTGATTTAAACGGCCACCAGATAAAAGAGAACAAGCAATCTTAACTTCACAGGACTGTAATGAGAGACCTTACAAGACATTATTTTAAAATTAGAGCCGTGGTTATATGCAGCACTTTAAGTAGTAGTATTTTCCTGGTAAAGTCCGAAGTTCATACCAACATTGTATATTAACTGAAGCTACCTCTCAGTCCTCATTGTATGACCTATTGTAGTGACTACGTGTCGGGATGGGGGCGTAATGAGGGGGCTACGACCCCCCGATGGGGTGGATTTGCTACCCAAAGACCGTTAGACAGAGACTGAATGAATAGGGCTGAATGTCATTGTAATGCAACGGGACAGCTCCTCCTTCATTCAGTTCAAGATGTGAAGGCCGTTCAGCCAAGCGCCGCAGTGGAAAGGAAATTCTTTTCCTTTTTCACGTTTTCTCATTTTAAGATATGCAGCGTTGTATCTATGTCATAATACACTCATGATAATTTAACGAATACTAAATGATAATGTATTTAGATATCAAAAGAAGACTGTCCGGGAGCCAGCGGAAGAAGAGACGTGCACGCGTTGTGTGTAAGAAAACGAGCAGTTTCTCTTGTAATTCTGTGTTTCTGGAACCACAGTAAGGTTACTCTTCTTGTAATCGTGATACCGTTTGGGATTGACTTTTTATTTAGTGATCAGAACGTGCTCGTTAAAATGTACGCATTTTCAGTATTTTAAATATAGTTAAGTAAGGGCAGAGATTTTAAAAAAGTGAAATTGCATTAAATTGCAAGTGTCACTTTAACACTAACACCTAAATATTTATTAAATACCCAGTATTCTAAATTATGCAACAACTAACAGCTTCTTTATGTTACTTTACATGTGTAAAATATTTTAAAAATCGATTACATTAATATTATTAGCATTTTTTTTGTTCAACCAGACTGATGGTAGAAAAGGAAAACACTCTCTCTCTCTCTCTCTCACACACACACACACACACACACACACACACACACACACACACTTGAAACCTTGTGACATTTTCTTCCGGGACATCGAT